>JAJLRX010000234.1:0-135287 GCA_030567275.1 Hanseniaspora lachancei | reverse complement strand
TCTACATCCACCACTACTGCTCATCAAAGCAAATCAATGACTACCTTTACTTCAAGCCATGCTGCTCAATTGACCACTGCATCCAGTCCAACTTCAGGTAGCTCTACTCAGAGTAACTTAGCCAGCTTGCGTAATAACACTTCAACTGTTAACACTTCTTTGAACTCAAAATCTTCTGGATCTGAATTATATTCCACAGAAACTGATTTTACCTCTGAGTTGGAAACTGTTACATGTACCGAAACCAAATGTAAGGCTTTGTCCACTCACTCAATGAGCAGCATTTATGAAGTTTACACAACAGTTGTTCCAGGCTCATCCTATAGTTTATACTCTGATGTTTCTGGAAATGTCATAACATCGACAATTTTAACAACAAGCTTGGAAACTGTTACATGCACTGAAACTAAGTGTATGAAGCCGCATGCGACACCAGCTGGATCAGCTACAACCACCACCAGTAAATCCACTAAATTAGACAGTACTGGTGTTTTCTCATCTGCTAAGCCAGTCACCGCCACACCTAACTTGACTGAAATCGCTACTTCTTCCAGCATGGCATCCATAATCACAACTGTCAGCCAAGAAGGCTCTGCAGCTAGCCTAAAGATGTCCAAGGGCTTGACCATGTTGATTGGATTATTCTTTTTGTTGTTTTAAGTGAGCAGTTATCTTTCAGAAGGATCAAAAAAGAAGCCACTGGAAATATTAACACCTTTTTATTTTGAAAGAAAGAAGAAACAAACCGGTGTTGTGTGTAATCCTTATGTTTTTCTCCTTCTTCTTTGGATATTCGTTAGAATGAGTAATCGTTCTTGGAGTACTGGAATTCTTTTATGAATTGCTAAGGGAAACCGTACTTCTCTAAGTCTTTATATATACTACCTTTGCTTATTTGCACCAAGATACATATATAAACTAAATATTAAATTTCTGTTTTGATATATATTTGCTTTGGCTTTTTTCCTGAAACTCAGAGAGCGATTCAAAAACATCAACCCAAAAGATCTGGCTTTATATTCCGTAAACCCAACACCAATCTTACATCAGCCACATTCCGAAGTCCCTCAAGCAGCGGCAGTAGCTTCAGAAGCTCAATATCTCGCGGGTCTCCATACCAGCTGTTGATTTGAATACCATTTTCCACATCATCTTTAAAGGAAACTGGCATGTTATCGATGATGATCATTGATTCCTTTGATATGATTTTGTTGCTTTTACCTTTCCTTTGTGTTGGCACAGCTGTGCCATTAACGTACTTGATCATTGACCCAAGATCCGCTGGTGTGTACATGTCAACAATGAGATCCAGGGGCTTCACATAGCCGCTTGGTGTCATCTTGCAATCCTTTCTATAAAGCCTGTTGATGAAGTTGACCCCGGAAAGCTGTTCAATCTGGTTGATTATGGGCTCCGAGTATTCACGCAGGGATGCCGTGTAGATGATTATGTCGTACCATATGCTACAGGTTTTCAAAAACTGAAGCAGGTAAGGTCTCTGGTATACCTTGTATATAGATGTGACACTTGTTTGTTCTGTGTTCCTGGAATTGGCAAATATTGGTGGGATGTTGGTATCCTTCGGCAACTTGAACGATACTTCTATTTGAAAGGAGTCGACTTTGTTGAAGTTTTTCATTGATGCTGTTTTTTTCGTATCCATGCTGATGGTGGAACCATTTTTGTCTAATATGTACATTTCTTCAGAGTCAAAGTTTTCAAACTTGTTGCTGAGCCCCTCAGATAAATTTGTTGAATGGATCAGTGTTTCATCAAGATCCAGTATCAGAACTTTCCTCTTTGTTAACACTGATTGAGGAATCAGTTTCTTTGGGAAAAACAATATTTCCTGTTCTTCATTCTTTGAATTCTTAGCAAGCAGCTCAATATCTACATCATAATCCTTTCCATTTTTGTGCACTGATGATGAATTAATCTTGGTTGTGTAGGCATCAAAAAAATAAAACGGGGAAAGAATAATGTAAAAAAACATTATCAAAAACTCATAGAGCACTGTATTGAAGATCCTAAAAAGACCCAGTTTAGTTTTCTGTGAGGAGTTCCTGAGTTTTTGAAGCTTAAGTTCCTCTTTGACCAAGCCGCCTTCCACATTGTATTTCTCATTATCGATAATCTTCTGATTGGAAACTGACTCTTCGTCAATGCCAGAAGAGTCATGCTGCTTGTGTTTATCAGACTGTTCCGCCTTGCTCTTGAAGAGAATATTAGATACGTTAATGATGGTATTCATTAGGTACAGTGTTCGTATACTTAGAATGGTGTAGCTCTATCCATAGGCCTTTTGGGTACCATGTCTCAGATTCAAAGATCTGTGAATTTTTGGAATTCCTTGGGAAGGGGGGTTTTTTTTTCTCACACCAAAATTTTGTAAAAAAAAAAAAAAAAAAAACAGAAAAAAAATTGTTGATACACACGTTTGCGTACATCCCACAATCGTCTCTGAAGCAAAATGTATCTTTAGATGCTCCTGTACTTCTCCAACACACAGGACCTGTACCAGCAAACATACTCATTATCATTTCTGAACTGCTTCACCTTGTTTGTGATTGACCCAGACACTAGGCCAAGACCATTCATCTGCCTTTCAAACTGTGCTTTCACCCTGTCGTTATTGAAAAAATCATCGTACACCAGGGTTTTTACTTTCAGGTCTTCAATTTCACTTTGTCTTTCATATGACTTCAAAAAATCATAAAGTCTCAAAGAGAGACCTTGGTTCATAGTCAAATCCAAAGTCTCTAACCTCATCTTAAACAAAGATGAAAAGAAACTGTTTGTTATGTGCGTTACAAAAGTTGACTGGATATCAAAATCTAGTTTATTCAAAGAAAGTGCCTTGATGTTGGGAATCTGAGAATACAACTCATCAAAGCTTGTGATAAAAAAATTTGGTATATCCATGTTAGCATTCAGTTCAAAAACTCTTTCAATCGGCATGTATTTGAGGTTGATGTTGTTGTTTAGACACAAGAACTTTATATTTTTGGTTAGTAAACTCTGTAATATAGGCTTATTAATACTTGTCTCTATCAGAGTCAATTCCTCCAACTTTGGCCAACCTGGCATGATCATGAATCTTTCCAGAAATTCATCAGATATTGTGTCTGTATCGTATATGTTGTTAATCAAAATGAAGTTGTTGATGGAGGTGAATGTATATTGCAAGCTGGATCCACCATGAAGAGAGAATGTCTTCAAATTGCAAAGATCCTTCAAAGCAAGAAACAGCTTTGGCAACTTGGGCAATGCAGGTATCCTCAAAAGCTCTAGCTTGGTTATTTTCGAAGGGTTTTTTGTGATATAGGCAAACAATCCTTTCATGTTGTAGATGCTAAAGTTCCTTAGTGTAATTTCTTGCAAGTCGTCGAATATTTCATCAAACTTAATGAACAAGTCCAGAAAACCCTTGTTCTTTGTATACTTGGTTAAAAGTGGAAACATTGTTGGGTCCAAAAAGCTAATAACCTCCAAGCTTTTCAAGGTGGACTTTTTTTGCCGATTTAGGATGGATCCGTCATAACACTGCAAATTCTGACTATCTGCCTTAATCCCAACAGCGGCCACTTCCTTGATGTAGACCATGTTGATGTATTCTATGGATAGCTTCGATAAAAGAGAACATGTAAACAAAACAAGCAAATTTTCCAGAAACCTGTACGTTTGATTGATTATTTTGCCTACTTTTATGCTTAGAGCTTCAATGGTGTGGCCATCTTTGCCAATAACGTTCAAGGGCAATATGTTCAGTATTGTCCACGCATGATTGATGACACACAGTTCTTTAACCTTGACCTTATGAATGACTCTTTGTATTGCCCTTAGATCTATGGTCAAGCTTTTTTTACTGTTCAGACAATCAAAGTCAAACGTAAGCCTTTCTATGACTTCCTGTCTATTACTAAGGTATTTTGATATATTCAGAAAATTTTCAAATGATTCATCACTGTTGATCAATATATGCTTATAGTGATTATTCATGCGGTGAAGATACATACCACAGAAGAAATTGTTGACCAAGGAGTTCAAACATCGAAGCTCCAATATATCCTTTGTTGTTAAACATGATACAATCTTCATATTAACATGGTCCGGTAAGTAATACAAAAACTTGGGGATGTACTTTTTCGGTTCCTTAAGCATAGCTTTGTATTTTTTAAGATCTTCCTTAAGACACAAGCCTTCTTCAGTCATATCTTCTTGTGCTAAGTCACGAAACCTTTTAGTTGGAGCCTTGGTCGAATGATCACTACAATTATTTTTGGAAAAATTTCTATAAGTGGTTTTTATAGCTGCAATTCTGTTTGTATTAGACTCGTTTTTTTCATACTTGGCTCTATCCAAAAGATTTATAAACTTAGAGTAGCACTTTTCTACATACTTAGCGTTTGCACTGCTGTTATTTTCATCCAAAAGACATTTGGTCATTACTAATAGAAAGTAATATCCTCTGATGAAATCCGTATTGATGATGTACCTACAAGTATCATAATATTTCTTTGTGAAATTAGCAATGGTAGATTTATTTTTGAGTAGATATCTTGCATAGTACTCAAAACATTTGGTCAAATCTTTTGAAATATCTTGCCTTTTATCCACTGTTGCATATATATTCTTGACTTTGGAAATGAATTTATCAAAATCAGACTGTGCGTTGCTTAGCAGGAGTTTCTTACATGTTTCAATGTACACTTGAGTGTTCCTTTCGTTCATTATATATCATGAAGGTAAGTATAGCAATGAGTTCAGCTGATATTTAGTTTGTTTTCGATGTGTTTCTTTTGAACAAGTGACATTTGAGATCCATTTCTTATTGATTGATTTTGAAAAGATGAAGTTTTTTTTGGTGGTGTTTTTTGCTGTTCACCACAAATGCTGAAGACACGTAACACTTATATCCGATAATGCAATGCACACGCTACCAAATAAACAACCTCTACAAAACACAAATTAGTATCATTACATATCTTAACCTTTCATCATGTACTTAAACATATTACAAACCTTTAATATCTAACTTGATAATATTCATTTCAATTCTCTTTATATATACGGTAATCCACATTTGCCAATAGTGGATAAATTGGTGATGTGGATGTCAAATTATCACATCTGATCACATGTCACACCATAAACTCGCCTGGTCCACTATATTCACCGGGGGGGGGCAAAAAAAAAAACGGACAGCAGAAACAATCGTATATCTTTAACGTATTCATTGAAAATTTTACTTCAACAAAAAAAAAAAGCAGCAGATCAATGAGGAATATTTTGATAACCCAAATACACTTAACTGATAAGCTACCCACTTAGCTGTAAACTGACATGTTATTTCTAGTTAAAGTACTGAGCTATGCTTTGATTCTGGCTGTCGTTTCCTGTCTTATAGGAACCTTGCCACTGTTTTATTCTAGCTTTCTTACAAAGTATAGACCTTACTTCATTAACATTTCCAAGGGGATAGTGTTAAGCACCATTTTTATTATTATAGTTCCAGAAGGGATGGAAGTTCTTGGAGACGATGTTAAGAACCTGGGGCTGTACATTGTGTTTGGATTTGTGTTTGTTTACATAACTGAGGAGTATATACACCTATTGACAAATGATCACGGGAACAAGAGGAATCAAGGAAATCTACCAGAGACAGACGGCATTTCTGTATCAATGCG
This sequence comes from Hanseniaspora lachancei, assembly GCA_030567275.1. Taxonomy (NCBI): domain Eukaryota; kingdom Fungi; phylum Ascomycota; class Saccharomycetes; order Saccharomycodales; family Saccharomycodaceae; genus Hanseniaspora; species Hanseniaspora lachancei. The sequence goes on along the minus strand of JAJLRX010000234.1, from coordinate 129,600 downwards.
GTCATATCATCAGCTGTTTAATGTGAAAAGCACATTCAAGCTTATGTTGCACAACTCAATCACATTCCCCTTGTTTATCCATGGACTGACAGATGGGTTTACCATGGGGTTCCTTACCATTTCCGAAAACAAAAAAATCAACACTGTTATACTGCTTTCAACAGTCATTCACAAGATCCCTGCATTGATATCCCTGATGATGATTTTGATGCTTCAGCAACAGTTGCCAAGACTGGAATGCCTAGCCAACCTAAACTGGTTTGCACTCTCAACACCTTTGGGATTTGTTTTCACATCATTGCTTTTGAAAATATTCAACATAAAGAATGAAAAAATAATAGGAACGTTTTTGGTTGCTTCAGCTGGATCTCTGATATATGCCCTAATACAAACCTTTGTAAGCGATGAGGAGGTGTTGAATGTTGACAGTGGGTTTGGTATTCAAACAGACTTTTCCATCAATGACTTTGACGAGGTAGACAATTCACAAGAAATCAACACCAATGCGAAAGTCTTGTGCTTTGTTGGAGGATGTTCCATTCCTTTGTTAATTTCTTTTTTCATACAGGAATGATGTGTATCAATAAATGGGAAACAACCCTCTAAGCATTCTATATATAGTAAATCATTTCAATAACTTTGATCTTAACTTGGCCAATTTGGTATTTTTGACAGATGGCTTGACTCCATTGCCCTTATTGATTGAGACACCATTGTTGGTTTTTGTGCCCATAACAGACAGCTTTTCAATCAAGATACCATTTTGCTTGACTCTTTCTGCTTTATTTTTGGCTTGTCTGAGTAGCTTCAACTTGGATACCCTTGATGTATTTTTTTGCTTTTCGATTTCAACATAGTCATCTCTCTTGGCATCATACTTCTGATGTGTCTTTGGCTTGAAGTCCTCGTCTTTGAATATCTTCTTGGTATTTTTTTGCTTGGGTTCGCTTTCTATAGACTCCAAAAATCCTAGATCAAGCTCCTCAAGGTTTTCATCGTCTTCAAAGCCCGTCTTTGTTCTATTTCTCGCAGCTTTAGCTTCCATTTGCTTCATTTGTTCATCAAAGGCCTTCAACTTTTCTATTTTCAGTTGTTCTTTGGATTTTTCATTTTTACTTTCTTTAAGTTCCGCTTTTCTTTGTTCTGATTTCTTTTTTTGGATCAAGTTTCTCATCTGTATCAGGTTGTTGTTTTTCTTGGTGATCTTGTCTTGTTTTTTTAGAAAGCCTTCCTGTTCCTCGATCAACTTATTAAAAGCTTCTTTGGATTCATCAAAATTCAAAGCAGATGGTTCGGCGTCATCATCGCTTTCTGCCTGTTTCAAATTTTTGTTGTATTTTGGTATGATTGGTTGGTTTAAAAGTTCATCAGTGAATGTAATTTTAGCCATATTGTCAACTATCCAATATTGTTCAAATTTATTAAGACCCTATTTTGTAGTTAAAATGAGTACTTTGCGGGGTTCTTATATATATCTTCAATACTTAAGACATAGTTGATAATATTACAAATTTTAAAAGAAAAATGATCATCAAGAAAGAGTTTCCTAAAGGGGACAGTCTATCATTTTGCACAGCAAAAAAAAAAGTAATTACCAAAAAAGAAAAAAAAAAAAAGAAACTTAATATGAGCAAAAGCCATTAACTCCGATAATACTACCACAAAGTCACGTGTTTACTTTACAGTCCATTTAATCAACAACTTTTTTAAAATGCACCGTTAAGTATCAGTGTAAGTTCTTAGAGATTTATGTTCATTATGATGTTAAATATATAGCAAGATATAGCCATATGTAATTGTTGCTTATAAAAAAGAGAATAAACTAATTCCGTTATTCAAAGCTTTTAAATCGTATATATATTTATCAGTAGCAAACCTTTGTGAATAAACAAGACAACCACATCAAGAGCCATTTTAAGTCAAAGTAATTTCCCGTGCCCAAGGAATAGACACAAAGCACTACTATAAAAAGCAATGCTAGCACGGCAAATAATCGTGGGTATTCATAGTAAAAAGTCACAACAAGGTCTGTGAGGGGTTTGCAGAATGATCCTAGTGGGTTGCCAGCTGGACACAAACAGGGGTCCTCAACACCATGTTCCAAGTCAATCCCCTCACTAGGTAAGCCTGTGGACCCGTATGGCGATTGTAAAGTGTTAGGGCTGATTGGGCCCGAGGGATTATAGATGGGCACAACAGAAGCATTTGATTTCACTGAGGAGACATTCTTAGGTGAGACACCATCCAAGGAGTCTTGCTGATCACCGTACATTTTCCTTCTGGTATATATTTTTGGAGTGTGTAATTGATATGTTGATACACTAAATGGAAAAAAACAAGTAGCCTGAAGATATGACTGTATACCGATTTATACACCTTCCTTTAAAGCTATCCGTTCATCATCCAAACTCTGATTGTGTACCGGAACTATACGTCCATGTCCTTATTGTGAATGATGTGGTATACCAACGCTTTTGGCACATTTGCACACACACAAAAAACAAAAAAAAAAAACTCCCAAAGAAATAATCGTCAAATTACCCCATACTGAAAATTACAATCTAAAAAATAACATATAAAAAATACAAAAGAATAAACAAGTGTCGTCACTTTCATTGAATCATATATATTATGGCAAGCAGTAACCACCATCAACAATAATGTCTGAGCCAGTGGTGAAATCTGAGCAGCTGCTGGCCAAGTAAACATAAGCACCAAGCAAGTCGGATGGCTTTCCTAGCACCTTAGTTGGTGTCTTCTCAATCCAGATGTTCTTTAGCTTAGGATCAAGACTGTCAGTCAAAGCGGTCCTGATGTATCCTGGAGATACACAGTTGACCTTTATGTTCAACAATCCCCACTCAACAGCCAGTGATCTGGCCAAGTGTGAAACACCGGCCTTGGCAGCATTGTAGCAAGCTTGCATTTGGGGGATGTTGACGATGTGTGCAGACATGGAGCTTGTGAAGATCAATGACTTCTTGTAAGAGCCAGGGTTGGCCTTTTCTTGTTCTTTGAAGATCTTACCAATGACTCTTGCAATGTAAAAGCACGAGTTGAAGTCTACATTGACAACCTTTTCCCATTCCTTCAAACAAGTCTCGTCATCTTCAATATCCAGAATTGGGCCCTTGTCCCAGGCAATACCAGCATTGGCTATACAAACATCAATCTTGTTGTTGAAGTCCTTGTTGATTTCACCAAAAACTTCAGAAACACTGGTGAAGTCGCTTAAGCGGCACTTGTAAGCCTTGACAAATTGGTTTTTGTCCTTGGAATTGTTTTCCTTCTTTAGTTCTTCAACCAAGTCAGTGATGTCATGTGAGTTGTAAAGCATGGCGACATTGGCGTCCAACTTAATAAATCCTTTGGCCAATTCCATACCAATACCGGATGAAGCTCCGGTGATGATGACGTTTTTTCCCTTGATATCAAATAGTTTGTCTAACATGTTGTGATATTATCTCTAATATTTTAAAATTGTTGCTTTTGGTTTTTGGATTATAAAAGTTTCACTTTTTCCTTTGAAATAACTTAAATAATGGTGTAAACATATAAAAAAGAGATCTATTAAATCCTTTGTTTATATATGATTGTAAAGCAAGCCAATAACCTATACGGTTCATAATTTGAATATTGACGTAGAAAATCATAGTCTTCATTGACCATAATTACGTTCTTCCAGAAGGATAGTCACGTATATTTTTTTTAGAGGGGTGGATTGTGGATGGACTGCTCACAGGCAAAAAATACAAAAAAATTACGTATTTTTTTTTGGGCATTGTGTGTTATCGCGGTTAATGTTAAGACAGTGGTGATTTTTTTTCTTGAGTGTGTTTGTTCCTTTTTTGGGACATCTTCTCCAGAAAGGGATAAAAAAGGATGGCAATTACTTCTTCTTGAGTGTCGAAATCTTGATCTTCTTTTTGAACTTCACACTTGTCGTGGTGGAATCACCTTTGACTATGCTATGATTCTCCAGAATCATGTTTCTCTCCTTCAGAAGTTTGTCCTCATTGGTTGTTGTCTCATCATCAATGTTTACATCATCAATAACCAGCTTTATTAGGTACCTACTGTACTCTCCCTCTTCAATCATGTTATTGTCAGGTCTTTTAAGCTTTACATTGTACTTCCCAAGCATTCTTTCTTTGGTCTTTGCGTCCATGTTCATAATCCGTTTCATCAGAGCACTTAAGTTGTTTATGCTTGTTGATATCATGTGTGTGTGGTTTTTCTCTCTCAATATAAATGCGTTGTAAACCTTGTTCACCTCTTGAAAATTGCTCATTCCACCGTTATTCCTCAAATATAACAAAAACTCAAACATCAACCTTTCCTCCTTGCTTTCGTTCGTTGCAATCACTGTATTCAGTAGTTCATTCTTTCTGTGCAAAGGTGTTGAATTATGTTGCTTCAAACCATTAGAGTCTCTTAGTTGTTTTTTACATAGATCACAGTAAAACTTAAGTTTATATAAGCTGGTGTTGTTATTTACAAGTTTCTTCTTTCTTCCAAGTAACGATTTAGTATCCATTTTTTCGCTATATTAGTATTCTGTATGAAAAAAAAAAAAAACAAAAATAAATGAACGGGTGTTTCAAATAAATATCCTCTTTAATGTCCTTTATACACTCCAAATCAGAGGTCAAACCTTTTTTGTTTGGTATATCTGGTTTTTCTAACCAAATGTAACATAATATTTACTCTTGTTTTTAAAAATGTATGAAAAAAAGCCCAATGGGCCGTTGATGGTGGAATTTTTTTTTTTTTTCGATGGAATTTAAATTCCCCAAACGATGGTTCGGGGTAATGGTGGCATTTGCAGCTTACACGTGACCCGCAAAAAAAAAAACCACCTCTAAAATCGTATGTATCTCATCATGTCACTGCTCATGGACTTCAATCTACTGCAGTCGTTATGTTCATACAGCTCTTGAGCCTTTGGAAGCCACTCCTTAAATTTCTGCTCTCTTTTGGTGCTTGAAGGATGCGTTGACAAAAATTCCAAGTTCTGGTTGTTCCCCATTTGTTTCTTTTCAAAATCATTCATCTTTTCCCACAGTTTCCATGACTTGTTAGGGTTGTAGCAGCTTTGACTCATGATCAGCAAGCCGGAGTAGTCAGCCTCCAGTTCCATGTTTCTGGATGCTGGCAGTTTCAGCCCAAAGTCGATCAACAGTCTTCCAAAGTCCAACCCAGTGGCTGCATACACAGAGATCCCCAAAAGGAAATATAAAGGAGACTTTGACAGGCTCTCACCCGAATGGCCACACAGCTGATGCGAGAGCTCATGTGCCAACACGGTGGCAAGCATATCCTCATCTCCATTGTTACACAGTCTTATGAGACTCTCAAATACAAAGACCTTCCCATTTGGAACAATAAATGCATTTGGCGGGTACATTTTCCGGCCACTCAACAACGACCCACTTGGATCAGCTATGACAAAAACCTCCCAATCCAAATCTCTCAGCTTCTGCACCTTTTCATTACCACTTTCAAAGTCAAGCCCTGTCTGCAAAAGATCATTGAATATCTTGCGCACCTTGACACTATCCCTGGAGTTTTTAGGCTTGATGTCGTTTCCAAATTCATTGAGCACGGAGCTGTATGAAATGTCGCCTATTTTTTTGATTATGGAGTGCGGGATGAATGAAAATCTTAAACGGTGTGAGATTGGAACCTCTTCAAGATTGATCAGGTAAAACCCAGCCATCAGAGATGCCAGAACCATCATGTTTTTTTTCTTGCTTGGCGCCATGTTCTTGAAATATGATTGGATCCCACCAAGTGAATTGGCAGAGTTGAACGGATGCACAGGCTGCTTGTTCCAGTCTCTGTATTGAACATTCCTTCTTGGCCTGTATGCATATGATCTAGCACTGTTGAATATAGATCTTAATCTTGAAGTATACATCACTTTGAGTGGTTGGTGTGGTTTGTGAAATAATCATGTCAATATATAACTTATAATTATTTGTAATAAGTTAGAGGATCTTCTCGAGTGGGGGGTTTTTTCCCTCCCCCCCTTGGTGAATATATCGCTTTCGAGATATTGAAGTTCAGGACTTCCCCCCCAATAAATAGCGGCACGTGTTTCATCGGTAAAGAGAATCTCAACTTGGAACTTTAATGTCAATACATAACACTGCTCAATCCAATAGTGTTAAAGTTCTCTTAGTCTTTTTCTTTTTTTTGAAAATAAAGTTATCCTCTTCCATTTGAGCCTTGTGCTTACTATTTGGTGCATTGGAACCGTAGCTTTTCTTTGCATTCTTCAGTTGTGTATCCAAGTCTTTCCATTCTTTCAATTTTTTACAAACCTCATCAACTCTGTCAATGTCCTTGCATCCTATTTTCTTGATCACCTTGTAATCGTATCTGCAGATTTCTTGCTGAATGACTGTGTTCGGATCAAAGTTTGAGATGGTTATCAAGTAATTCTTATCATTAAGAATCAGAATCTCCTCAAATGAAACATACTCTGGAAGATCCCCCATGTTTCCGTATAAACACGATTGCGGATGAATTGTACACTTCAATCCATTATTCAAGATCTGGTACTCCTTGTGATTTATTCTCTTAGCGATGTTTTCAGCACACAAGTTAGTACTCACAGCCTTGATTAGCCCACCCATCGAATGATTGGATGATTGGCCTTTGTTGTTGAAAGTTTTTGACAGTTGTTTATGGATTTTGTCGATCTGTAAAAGACACTGGTAATTCAGATCGTTTTCAGAGCACCATCGTTCCTTGTTACTTTGTAATGAGTACTGCTTGAAGATATTCACTAGTGACAGATGATCCGATCCACTTACAAATAAACTTTCATATCTCTTGCCTTTACTCATCATCGTTTTATCATCAACATTGCCACAATCCTTAACAAATAGATTCTTTTGAGACAGCATTGATACCAAGTCAATTCCCAAGTCCAGGCATCCATTGACTCTGGTTAGATATAGCAATCTAGCATGTGAGTACGGCAATGGGGTGTTAATGATAAACTCACCCATTTTGGAAACTTTTAAAGTGTCATCCTGCTTGACCAGGGAACCATGGTTCAATAAAACCCTTTCTGCTTCCAAGCAATGATGCTTGGTGGGTTCCTTGATGAAATGTAAGCTTTTGTCAATGTAATGCCTTACAAGCATCACATGCTTCAAGTTGGTGATTTCAATTTCACTGATGTTCTTATCCAACATCAATTCATAGTCTTCCTTGGTGAACAAATGGTAGATGGTACCCTCACACACTCTTCCAAGTCTCCCCACTCTTTGCTTCATCATCATTTTAGTTATGGGTACTGTTGTTAGCTTTTGAAGGTTTTTGTACTCTGTCTTCAGCTTGTACAGCCCTGAGTTTATCATGAAGCTCAATGAGGGCAGTGTTACTGATGTTTCCGCAATGTTTGTGGCCAGGATAATCTTTCTTTTGTTCTTCACAGATCTGAACAACCTGTCGTTGTTGTGAGCCATTGAGGAATGTAACTTGATAACATCCGATTCATTTGCTAACATTGGCACTGTGCCAATTAATGAAGCAAGCACTTCAATATCCTCCAGGCCCGGCATGAACACCAAAACAGATTTGTCTATACTTTGCTGTTCATGAATTTGCTTTATTAACCTAAAGGCCTCTTTGTATTGGTCATAACACGGTCTTTTGGTAAAGATCTCAGTGATCTTGAACACTCTACCCTCGTTTGGTCCTTTGTAAACTTCCAGAACAGGAAGGTTGTAAAAGAACCCCTTGTACTCTGAGCTGTCAAGAGTGGCTGACATTATGACAATCTTGGTACTCTTCAAAAGTTTCTTTTGTATGCCCAACTTCACCAGACCAAAAATTATGTCCATGTTCATGGATCTCTCATGAGCCTCATCAACAATAATATGTGTGTACTCGACAATTTGATTGTTTTTTATCAAGGTTGTCAGTTCATTGACAAGAATACCTTCTGTCATGACAGTGAGTCTTGTGCAGCTGGTAGTTTTGCTTTCAAACCTGATTTTATACCCAACTTCCTCACCCAGTTTGGAGTTACGTTCCTTGCTTATTCTATTTGCCAAACTTGTGGTGGCCAGTCTACGTGGCTGGGTCATGACTATTTTTGATGATTTGTTCAGCAAAAATTGTGGCACTTGTGTGGATTTCCCTGACCCTGTTTGGGAAGTTATGATACAAATTTGGTTTTCATTCACAATTTGCTGTATTTGTGATTCATAAGCCATTATGGGCAGTTCTCTGTCATGGTTCGTTTCAATATCCTTTGCAAATTCCTCTTGAGATGTTGATTCATTGGTGATGTTGAGTTTTGCCTTATAGAAATTGAGCATTTGCTTGTTTTGTAAGGACACTTTCAGTAGATCCATTGAACTTTCGAGACATACCTCAATGCCATTGATCTTGTTTAACTGATTTGGATTACTTTCACTTCGATCAATGTCCTCATCACGAGTCTGTTTTTCATTTTGGGGAAACAAAACCACTTGAGTATCATCCACTTTGCTACTTTTCAAGAAACGATCAAGTTTGGTTAATTTCTCACGAGCATGATCCACATGCCTCGTACCATCCTTTGGTTTATCATTTATAGGAACCGCCGCATTGTTCCCATTCATTGCCTTGTATAAATTCTCAACAAACATATCAAACTTGCTCTGTCCCACACCATACACTTTCAAAACCATTAGATTCTTCTTAAAAGATTGAAGAGAATCACTCTTCTCGTACATCTTTATGATCATTTTCAGTCTGATATCGGGGAGTGTTGTTAAATCATCAGTTGAAATTACGTTTCTGTATTCATTGTGATGCCTCAAAAAGAAGGATTTCAATAAGTCCATCATCCTTGTCTTTTTTTCTCAAAACTATAGTCTTAAGGCTAAAAACAAACAAATATAATGATTAAGATTGAAGAAATTTTTTTTTTCTGGGGACTTAAATTATTTGAATTAATGAAACATTTGATTATGATGGATTTTCTCTTATTTATTTTAGGAGAACGTCAAAAAAAAAAAAAAAAGAAAAGAAAAAGATTGAATACGGCAAAAAAAGAAAAGAAGAGACATCACATGATCGCTACACAGTCTTTATAGAAGAAATAAAAGAAGTTCGACAAAAGAAATTTTGAAAAAAAATACTTCTCACCAGTTCACGTGATTTATTATATCTCCATAAATCATAACCTTATTCTCTCTTTTTCTCTTATTTAAGAAATGGAAAAAACCCCCCCGGGTGTACAAACCATCATTTGCCCATCTGTGAAATTTCCAAATAAATTTAAAGTTAAAAAAAAAAAAAATTTACACTTCCAAAGCGGGAAAAGTAATTGGGTGTTTAGGGCAGAATAAACTTTCCGTTACCTTAATAGCATATTTTACACACTCCAGATATCCTCTTTCGGGTTAATTTCATCGGAATAAAAGTGTCTTTTCGTATTTTTGGTTGTTCTTTTTTTATTTTTTACGTTGTTGCGGTTATTTTTTAACTGGAGAAGTCCTTACTTATTTTTTTCTTTGGGGGTTACCGGTTTAGCATTTATAAATACTGCCCGTTAGAGATACTCAACAAGTTTGATTTAAGTCAACTATATTGAAAGTATCAACTATGAAAGTATCAACTATGAAAATATCTCATCAAAATAAAACACCAGATTAAAAACCAATAACAAAACACCTTCTGTACTTTTCTTTTGTGTGTAACTTCCCTTTTTTTTCTTTTTTTTCTTTCTATAATAACTAACAATCATCCCATACAATGTCAAACGAAAAAATTATCTTCAAGCACGATGAGGACAAAGACACCATTGAGTGTCCATTGACCAAATTTGAACTAATCAACTCCTCCATTTTCAACAAGGGTTCTGCGTTCACCAGCGAGGAAAAGGACTTGTTCAACTTGAAGGGTCTTTTGCCATCCAAGACCAACACCTTGGAAGAACAAATTGAAAGATCATACAAGCAGTTCTCTGACTTGACTCATCCATTGAGAAAGAATGACTTCATGACCTCTTTGAGACAACAGAACAAGACCTTGTACTACGCCTTGGTTGCCAAGAACCTTACTGAAATGATTCCTATTGTCTACACTCCAACCGAAGGTGATGCCATCATCAACTACTCCAACAGATTCAGAAGACCTGAGGGCTGCTTCTTGGACATCACCTGTCCTGATGAAATCAAGGACAGACTACAGTCCTTTGGTTTGAAGGAAGACTTGGACTACATTGTTGTTTCTGATGGTGAAGCCATCTTGGGTATTGGTTGCCAAGGTGTTGGTGGTGCCTCCAGAATCTCCTTAGCCAAGTTGGGTTTGATGACCCTTTGTGCCGGTATTCATCCTGCTAGAGGCCTGGCTGTTGCCCTTGATGTTGGTACCAACAACAAGGACCTTGCCACCGACCCATTATACATGGGTAACAAATTCTCCAGAATCTCAGGAGACAAGTACTTTGAGTTCTTGGACAAGTTCATGATGGTTTTGAAGGAACACTACCCTAATGTCATTGTTCACTTTGAAGACTTTGGTGTTCCAAATGCCCAAATTCTACTGGACAAGTACAGAGACGTCATTCCTTGCTTCAATGATGACATCCAAGGTACTGGTGCTGTTGTCACTGCCTCCCTAATGGCCGCCTTGAAGTACACCAACAGAACCTTGCCAGAATCCAAGATCTTAGTTTACGGTGCCGGTACCGCTGGTTGTGGTATTGCCCAACAAATTGTCAATCATTTGAAGTCCTTTGGCCTATCTGAAGAAGAAGCCTACTCCAAGATTTACTGTATTGATAGATTTGGTTTGATTGTTGAGTCCTTGAAGAGCAAATCCAACCCAACCCAAATGAAATACGCCAAAAGCGACAAGGAATTTGAAGGTGTTGACACCACATCTTTGGAACAAGTCATTTCCCACATAAAGCCTACCTGTTTAATCGGATGCTCCACACAAGCAGGCGCCTTCACAGAGGACATCATAAAGACCATGCACAAGTATAACGAAGACCCAATCATTTTCCCATTGTCCAACCCTACAAAGAAGTCCGAAGCTGTTCCTGCTGATATCTTGAAGTGGACAAACAACAAGGCCTTGGTTGCCACTGGGTCGCCATTTGCTGATGTTGGTGAATTCAAAATCGCCCAAAACAACAACTGCTTCTCCTTCCCTGGTATTGGTATGGGTGCTGTTACCATCAAGGCCACCAAGATCTCTGACGGTATGATCTCTGCCTGTGTAAATGCCCTTGCCAACTTGTCTCCACTAAGTCAACTAAAGGAAAACGACACAAGAGGCCACTCTGTCGGTTTACTACCAAGTGTTGAAGAAATTATTTCTTGTTCTTCTGAAATTGCTGCTGCTGTTGCCATTGAGGGTATCAAGGAGGGCTTGAACACCATTGATGGATTACCAACTGACTTCAGTGAAATGAAGAAGCTTGTAGAAAAGAACATGTGGAAGCCAGTCTACAAGCCATACGTCAAGTCAGACAAGCCATACACATTCCAAACTTAAATTTTAATAATTATATAGAGGAAAGAAAAATTTGTTACACTTTTATTTTTATTTTATTTTTTTCAAACAAAAACAAATGGAAAAAGGATCATACTTCACTAATTCAGACAAAGAATGTTAGTCTGTGTCCTCTTCCTCCTTTTCTATTTTGTCTAAATAAAAGGCCACTTCAAATTCTAAAAACAGTTGGTACTCCAAGTAGTCTCCCGAGTACTCCCAAAACTGCTTGATCCCCATGATTATCAAGTACAATATGAAGTCACCTGTGGGGTTTGTCAGCAATTTGTTCATTTTCAGCAGCAGTGACCAGCTGGGCAAAACAGTCATATCCCCATAATAGTTCTGCTTGAATATATTGGCGACTGCAGTGAATCTCAGCACTGCAAGCCAGTGAGTGATTTCAGTGTAGATGTATTCAAGGAAATAGAGTATCCATCTTAGTAACGTGTTTCCCTTTCCATTTCCTCTTTGTAATCTTTTTTTGTTGAGGAAGTTTTGAATGTGCAGCACTGGGAATATGTGTGGGTTGACTTGTGACGCTATGACATTATCTATGTTGAACATTTCAGAGAGCTTTTTGATTGGCAAGTCCTGAAGCATGGATCCATCCAAAAACTTTTGATTGTTGCCACTCCACACCTTTAGGCTTGGATGATTGTTCAACATGGTTCTGGAATATATCATGTGTGGTGGGAATATGGCCGGAAGAGAACAGCTGCTTGTAACTGATGACCACAGCAGAACATTTGGTGAGTTGTTGTAGTTCAAAAGAAACTCCTTTGCTGTGAACGATGCTGTATTCCCACCACTAACAGAAATGTTCAGAACCATGCCGCTTTTCTCAAAAATATCTCCAAATGTTGTATACTCACCTAAAAAGCCAATCAACGTGTTCTGCAAAGGCCTGGTGTCCTTGAAATAGCTATGATTCAACAGTAGACTCAAAAATCCAGATTCGCTTTGATCAAATATGTCAAATTTCAAATCATGCTTGATAATGGTTGACAAGAGGGTTTTGATGTTGTTATGCGGAGTTTCGTCACAAGTTGCCAAGTATTTCGCAAATATCGCAGCCACAATGGCACCTCCTGAACATCCAGACACAAACTTGGGTAGTTTGTTCAGGTCAAAGAGATTCACCAAAATTCCTATGTGGAACAATGCAAATGTTCCTCCGCCTGAAAGAGTTATTGCTGTGTTACCTAATTTTTTCTTAACTCTGAGAAGTAATGATTTATACTCTTTCAACGAATGTTTTTCCTTGTGATATTCGTATAGAAACTTCAAAGTTGAGGAGCATGTTTTGTTGAATTGGTTCAACTTGACTTTGATCTCTATAGGTAGATTGAAGAATTGATCATTTTTGCTTAATCTTTTGGAAAATTGCTTTAGCTTGTATCTTTGCCAATGATTCAAAATCAAGTACTCCAACCGTTGAACATCCTGATTTGCCAAAGCCTCTTGGAATTGGTTTATCATGGTATCCAAATCATTTGCAAAAAAAAATTCAGAAAGATAGGAATCATTCATCTCATAAGTGATGGAAGACTTACTTTGATCCATGTCCAATATCTGCAATAAGGTTTTGTAGTAGTAATAGCCTCTATAAGTTTTCACGGATTTCAACTTAGTGGATATAGTGGCACGTAATGATTTTAGGTAGTTTTTTCTATGTAAGGATCTTTCCGGATACCCCAAGCTAGCTAAATGCTTATTCAAATCAACAAAAATACTGACATCAATAGGCACTGACTTGTCTTGTGACTTCAAATCATGTCTTCTATTGTACTCGTCTATAAGAAACACTTGGAAGGAGGGAGACTTTCTGTTATCTGTGCTGTATTCAAACAAGTCTAGATCGTTGGATGATTCAAACGAGTCAATGTGAAGAAGATCAAGAAGATCTTGTGGGTTATGAAAAGTAACAAACATTTTGTAAAAGCAAAGGATTGAAGAGCCAAGGGGTTCTTCTTTAGTTTGGTGTTACATTGTTCTAGCAGAATTCCACAGGCTCCCTTTCACAAAAAATAACCACCCCCCTTTTAAAGTTTTAGCCGCAAAAGGTTTTGAATTTTTTTCAATGCAAGGCTGAATTATGAGGTGAAAATGAACACGCTACACGGCCAAATAATCCCTAACAAGAAAAAAAAGACTTATCCAAAGTGACTTTTATCTCAAAGGTCAAAGAAATCTACACTGTAAACTGGTACTTGATATTATTATATATATGGTCTTATAGAGTAGAAATCATCATGATGTCTGTTGTGAATATAAGGGTCTTTTTCGTGCACAAATTACAACATCACAGTTTCAGCAATGATACTTCGTTTAATTCCATTCCATTTCACTAACTTGTGGTCCATTTCCTCACCTTCCTTCTTGCCAAGTTTCTTATTAATAATCTTATCAACAAATGACACAATCTTTAAAATAAATAAGCTATCGTATTTGTTGAACTTACATTTGACAATGATAACCAATGCATACAAAATACAGAAAAATCCTTCACCGCTGGATAGGGCCAATGTTGTGATGAAATAAGGGAATATGGAAAATATAAATGCACTTGGGATCAAAGCAACAATTTTCTTTTGCAAATCTGGCTTTCCTTTCAAAACAGTGGCTAGAGACAATGCAATAAAAGGGACCAGTTTCAAAAAGGCTGGGGTTGAAAAGATGGCTATGATGTTCAGCATTAATATTTGCAAGTAGTTGACGGACATAGCGTCGTAGTTGGACATTGCGGAGAAAACCTTTAATGTATTTTGTTGGAACTTTTGGAAATGCAACAATGTCAAAATGGCAAGAGCATGCAACAATAGAGCAATGTAGTAATAGTTGCTGATCTTGAAGAATATAATAGTTAACAAAGTCTTTGGAACCCCATAAATACCCTTTTTTACCACAACATTGTAAATGTTTTTTAAAGACAAACTTTGGTACACAGCCTTGAATGTATCTTTGATGTATCCACTGAAAAAATAGGCAACTGATTTCCATCTGTAGTATGAAAGATTGTTATGCAGGTAGTTCAACTGTTGGTTCATTTTCTGCTTTGCTGCTAAATAATCCTTTAACCGCTCATGGTTGTTCTTGATAAGTAAGTATTTGACACCGTTCTTGATGTTCTTAGGAAGTTTCCAAATGGATACACCATAGTAATAGAACGTTCCTAAAGTATATAACAACCCATAAGCAATGACTAAGATATGGAATACGTAAAACAACTTTGATCCCAAAGTGTACAGTTTTTTCTTCTTAGCTTCTTTTTTGTTTTTCTTAACAATGATGGTTCTTTTATTTGAGCGTTCATTAATATCAGTGTCTGTCATTTTAGGTATATTAGCTTTTTTTTGGTTGCTTTAAGACAATGAGAACTTGTCAAAACGTATTTAAACAAATTATAAGTTGGTACCTTAGTTTTCCCAATAGAAAAATTTTCGCCCTTTAAAGGAAAAATATATATCAAAAAAAATCGTTGCTAAAACAATGCACAATGGGCCATGTAATCGTGTAGCCAAATAATTTTTCAAAAAATTCAAAAAATAAAAAAAAACAAGTTTCAATGAAGGAAGCGAGGTTCGAACTCGCGCGGACTCTGTCCAACAGATCTTAAGTCTGCCGCCTTAGACCACTCGGCCATCCCTCCTTTTAACAAGTTTAACACAAAAAATTTTTATAAAAACAACCCCACAAAGTTTAATTTGAAATTTTTTTCTTATACCAAAAATTGTTTAACATTTGAAAGTTCTGTTCTTCACTATTAGCATTTTGGGTCGTGTTTTGTTTTTAATGGCTTTCAAATGATCATTAATGCAATCCTATATGAAAATTTCACCAGATCCAACGGATTCTAAAAATAAACAATTGTGCACACTTTCATCTGAGTTCGTACACTTACACTGACACAGCATTGGCGTTAGTCCTTAAAAGATAAACTTTAAAACACACATGTTCGTTACTTTCTTTAAGGTTACGATACAAATAAAACAATTGTGTGAAGACCGTCCATCTATTTGTTTGTATTCTTTTTTTTTCAAAAAGGTTTTTTTTTTTGTTTTACTTTTGACTAGCACTGCAGTTTATCATCCAAATGTATTTTCCAAAAATCCAAAAAAGATATGTTTTTTAAAGATGCATTCCAAAGTTCTTCTTGATATTACTTTATACAACTTGTATTCTCATTTCTAGTTTTATTTTTGAAAATATGCACACACCATTAATGAAAAACTGTCCAATAAATGGGTCGCTTATCTTAAAATATATACTTTCCTACGAAATGATAAGCTACATATTTGACCAAATTTTTCTCTTTATCTTTTTTTTGGTTTTTGCTTTCTAATAAACTTTGATGTATCTTTGACGTAATATTAAATATGATAGCAAAAAAAAAAAAAAATGAAATTTATTTTAATAATACATAATTTGCTCATGCTAGAGGCTATGAAATTCCTTTATACCTAGTATTTACAAAACCCCCTATTTAATTGGCATCCCAAAGAACAGTTCTTCTTCTTTGCATCTTTTCCTCAGAACCTCTTGCCTTAACACAGTTCAGACACAAGTTGATATCCTTATTACTGAAGTATTCATCTTCAATAGCAACATAACATTCATGACACTTGAAACAGCCAATATGGCACTTCCCTAATGCAATCACATCCAAACAGAAATCGTCAAGAATTCTACCTTTACATCCAAAGCATATCAAACCGGTAATTTCAAAGAAATGCTCTTCACAAAATGGCTCGTCATTATGTATGTAGCAAGGCGTTGATTTTGAAAACTTAATGTTACAATGGCTACACACAAAGCATTTCCTGTGCCAGTTACCTGATAACTCGCCGTTTTTGTCATAAATTGTCTTTTCATCTGGCTTGATATCCATCAAACACCCTCGACATAGTTTTACTTCATCAACCGATTCTGTGTCCACAATTGATTGCTGTTCGTTGTCTTCAAAGTTCAATGGTTGCTCAACTTCATTTTCCAGGCCCTTGGTGGTACCCTCATATTCGTCATTGAGTTCAGGTGTTTTTTCAGGAGATTGAAAGTTCAGTTCAGCAATGTCATCATTTGTTGGCATATAATCCCTGGCACTGAAAAACGTTCCTGTTGCCTCCTCATTCAGTACCTCTTCCAAATGATGTTTTTCATCAGCTGTATTAAATATGCCATCCTCATTTATGTTCAATGCCTTCATCTTGAGATTGTTTGATTCTTGGTCGTCATCATTGATACTTGATGCCAATCCTGATGGTGGAATATGCATTTCGTCCCCAAGAGCTACATTGCCTTGTGGAAACTCATTGTCTTGATATATGCCATGTTCCAAGAACATCTCACTGGGCTTGATGTTTAAAGACCCAATTATATCCAACTGTGAGCTGTTCTTGATTTCATTTAATGACTCATTGAAGTTGAAACTATCTTCATTCGGCATGCTGGTATTTTTATCAATACTGTATTCGCTGGAAGATTCACTCCCCTCATATGACCGCTCTGCAATGAACTGTTCTCGCTCTTTAGAAAAATCATCAATGTTGTTGACTCTAGGATCTTGAGATTGTATTTCCGAGTAAAATGATTCTTGTTCCATCTGTAAATCTGCCAGATTGTTGATGGTATGGATATGTGGTGTTATTTCTCTTTTAAAAGCTTCTTCATGGATTGAGCTTTTCTTTTGTTCAGGCACATGATCTATCAAAGACTTAGATGAGAATTTCTCATTAGCAGCATTACCAGCTAAAGATTCTTTGGTTATATTGGTATTGGATCCACAATTTTCATCACTGATATTCAAGTTAGAAACATGTGAAATGTCAGCCTCTTGCACTTCATGATTGCTGACTGTTTCCTTTGGCCTATTATGCTTTTTGGCTTCAAAGCTTGTATTTGAAATATTTGAATTCTTCAATCCAAAAACTGTAGTCACTGGTGGCTTTTGATCAGGATTAATCTTTAAATGAGCCACATTTGAAGAAGTTGTTTTAATAGATAAGTTTTGTGATGATATGCTAACTGCACTTGAGCCAGCATCAATTTTAGGAGGGAGAAGATCATCAAGTACCTTTTTATTGTTACCCTTTTTCTTGCTACCCTTTTTCTTGCTACCCTTTTTCTTGCTACTCTTATTATTGGCTTCATCTAGTTGTTCCTGCTGCTTTCTCAAAAGAAGTTTTTGCTTCTTTTGTAAAGATTTGTTGATCAGAAAAATACTATTGGCAGAGTCATCCGCAAAGGTTGAGTTGGGAGAGTCTATAATGTTTGATTTATTCATGCTGTGATTCATGGAGTCATTGATTGTATTTATGGAGTTATTGGCAGACTTGTTAACATCAAAACCAGCTCTTTCAAGAGCAGTTTTATATTTGATAGTAGGTTTCAAAGGTGGAAATGGTGAGTTAAACATTTTAAAAAAAAGAACAAGTTTATGAATGAAATAAAAGAACAAGCTTTTCGCTTTTATTAAATTGTGAAAGATCAGTAGTTTTGATTATTTTAAAGAGCGCAGCTCAATCCGGTGCCTGTACTTAAAATCTTTATATATTCGCTGTTTATATATTTGGTTTTTTAGTTTATTTAGTACTTATTACTGAATTATTCATTAATCTCTCTAACTATTTGAGAAAAGATCCATTCTATTCTTAGACACTGCATCAAATCAACTTTCAAGAAAGAAAAAAAATTTTGAAATAGTTACAATTTGGAAAAAAAAAAAAAACAAATCAAACGGAATGGATTCGAAGTCTTTTTTTTTTTTTCACCGTCGAAGAAAAAAAAATAAAAAAATAAATTGGAGCAGCAAATCAGCAGGTCATATGACTCGTGGAGCGATACGCCTATCATTGATGTTCCTGCATTGTCCTCTTTGGGAAGTTTCTCTTAATTAATATATTGTTGAATACACAATCAAATAGATACAATGTTAAAGCACCTACAGTTAGTTAAGTTATCAAGTTGCTTTTGATGTAAGCAAAAGCATACAATCATATATATTATGGTTTCGAAAAATATAGCTTATAGCCAATTTGTACGTCTTCCCTCATAATTGCAATATCTCTGTGTTTATATTTTTTTATTTTTTATAAAGTATCCCTCTTCATTTGATCTTCTTCTAAACTTTTGAATAGACTGTTAAAGTTACCTTCACCAAAGCCTTCGTTTCTGAATCTTTGAATGAACTCAAAAAACAAACATGGTCGGCCGCTGATGGACTTTGTGAAAATCTGTAAAAGAATCTCATTGTTAGTGTTCATATCAACTAGAATATTCAACTGCTTTATCTTATCAAACTTGTTCAACAAATATGTAACAAACTTTTGTAGGTTGATATCCTCATAGTTTTCACGACTTTTTATCAAGGAGTCATGTACTTTTTTGTAGTATGGCTCAAACTCTGTAGGCGATATTTTCAAAAACTCTATGAAACCTTGAGAATCCAAAAATTCAATAGTGTCCACAATATTTGAGCATAAAATGGCTATGTGTTGAATGCCTGGCCCGTTGTTAAACAATAGATATTCTTCTATCTGACCTAGATGCTTTTTATCCACTACCAAAGGCTCATTTATAGGAAACTTGACGTATTTGTCAACTTTGTAGTCATCGTTGCTCTCAACAATTTTTTTGGATGCCAAGACTTTTGTGTTCAAGCCTGTCTTTTTGGTTTTAATAATCGATTCAGGTTTCCAAAAATCAACAAATTGGTACAATTCCTTTATTATCTCAGAAATATCATTTAGGTGACCGGCTAACACATTTAAAACTGTATGATCTACCCTTTCAAACGATAATGCTGTGTTGATAGTTTTTTCACCTACTTCTGCTTTGTATATAGATTTCTGCGTAAAGTGGCTTTCAAAGTCGGACAATATAAGTTGAGATATGCCTGTTTTATTAATCTTAATAAAGAACGAACTCCATGGATTTTTTTCATCAAATTGAAAAACATCAAGAACTTTCTTCAAGTATGTGTTGTTTTTGATTTTGTTTAGTATTTTTCTAGTTTTTACCCAATCGCTTTGAAAGCTAATGATTCCAATGCCATTTCCATGCTTTGTCATAAAATCCTTGGCTAAAATAGCTACCATCTGCTCGTATTTAAGTGCGGAAATATCAAGATCGGCTTTTTCTAAGGTTTGATACTGCAAAGGACTTAGAATCTCAATGATTACTGAACCGCTTTTTAATACCTTTGAGCAGAAATATTTATTTCCTGTGTCCAATCCAGATGTGTATACAGGCTGGAATCCTAAAGTCTTCTCAAAGTAAAAGCTTGTGGTAACAACATTGTCTGTGAAGTATACCATGTGATAAAAGTCATCAATCAAACATTCATTCTTATCCAAAGTAGAGACAACATTAATACTTGAGTTGGTTAAGTCTTGCTTGTAGATTACAGGCAATTCAGTTGATTGTGAAACTAATGTTAAGTAGTTTTCGTAACATACGGTGGCTGTAGATGTCATTTATTTATTATTGCTTTTTTTTTTATATTATTAACAATTTTCGTGTTATTTTTGGTTTTGTTTGTAAGCATCTATTATTTTGTATTATATATCATCATTTACATTATCTGAAAAAGTATAAGAAAAATTATTAAAAAGTTCTATCGATAATATATCAAGGCATTTGCTCTCTTCCTACTTTCTTTTTATTTTTCATAGATATCAATATTTTGGTTTTTACTTTTTTTTTTTTTTGAGTAAAATTACTGGATATACACTCTTGAAGTGCATTGTTGAAGTACTTTATTTGTTTGTGTGTTTTTATTGATTAAACTCCTCCGATCTTCTCAAAAAACCAACTAGCACACGTGACTCACAGCCTTCATTACTATTTTGAAGAGCTTAGTTTATATCTAAAAGAAAATATAAACAAATGCATTTATATGCTATTGGAGACCTAGGGCTAGACAATGGACATTTTTGTACACTCGAAGAAGGTAGAAAGCCTTTGTCAAATTAATACACTCTTCCAAAACACTATAGAATAACTCGATGCATGATTTTTTGCCAATGAATGCAATTTCCTAGTTGGGTAGTTTTTTTAGGTTAGCGTTTTTTTTTTTTTTTTTTGGTCTTTTTTTTGGCAAAATGAACATATTACTTGATTGGGATAATTAACGGATTTCCCAAAATGAAAGAAAACCCAATTCAAAAGTATCTCCTTGTTTCTTTATTTTTTTTTCAATTATTTTTTCTTTTTTGAAAATAGATTTTCTCTTCTTAATTTCTTTCATTGTCTGTATAAACTTCGATACTATATTGTAAACTTAATCGTAGCTGTTTATCGCAACAATTTTAATTACTTGTTTTACTTGTCCAAAAAAAAGAAAACCTTTATTGATAAATACTCAAAAAATTTCTAGAAAAAAAAAGAAAAAGAGCTAGGACTGTTTATCTATAGATCTGAATATTTTATAATTTATTCATCAATAATAATTTTCAAACCTGTATATAGAGGGCCATCATTGAATTTTTCTTCTACAAATAAAATCAACATAGGCTTCACCGATACCAATACAATGGGTAATACAGAATTAAAGCTATCTAAGAAAAACAAAAAAGAGGTCACTGTCAAGTCAGACTCCGACTCTTCTAGCTCGAGTTCATCAGAATCAAGCTCTACTCAACCTAGTTCATCTGACTCTAGTTCTTCAGACTCTGGATCCAGTTCATCAGACTCAGACTCTAGTTCATCAGACTCGGAATCTAGTTCATCAGACTCAGACTCTAGCTCATCAGACTCAGAATCCAGCTCATCAGACTCAGAATCCAGCTCATCAGACTCAGAATCTAGTTCATCGGAATCGGAATCTAGTTCATCGGAATCTAGTTCATCAGACTCGGAATCTAGCTCATCTGACTCAGAATCTAGCTCATCTGACTCAGAATCTAGCTCATCTGACTCAGAATCTAGTTCATCTGACTCAGACTCTAGCTCATCAGACTCAGACTCTAGCTCATCAGACTCAGAATCCAGCTCATCAGACTCAGAATCTAGTTCATCAGACTCAGAATCTAGTTCATCTGGCTCAGAATCTAGTTCATCAGACTCAGAATCTTGCTCTTCAGACTCAGAATCTAGTTCATCAAAAAAAGAAAAGAAAGAAACCACCAACAAGAGAGAAAGAGAAAATGACGAAACAGAAAACAATAACAAAAAGGTTGCTGTTGATAATGGCGATAACGGAAAACTGGCTATATCAGCAAAGCTCGAGTCTGCTGAGGTGAAAGAGGGACAAAGAAAACACTTTTCAAGGGTAAACAGAGATGACATAACATTCGAAGCTTGGGAGTTGACTGATAACACATACAAGGGTGCAGCAGGAACTTGGGGTGAAAAGGCAAACATTGTGCTAAGTAAAGTCAAGGGTAAGGGATTTGTGAAAGGCAAAAATAAAATGAAAAGAGGTGGTTACAGAGGTGGTACCATCACATTACACTCCGGTAGTTACAAGTTCAAAGATTAGTTGAGTTTGTTTGTATCTATACTGAAGAATACAGATAAAGCTAAAGATGGCATTGTAATTCATAGAAGAACCAAAATAAATAATACAATACAATAACTACTTAGAACCCTTTTTTATTTTATTTTTTTCTTTTCTTTCGAAAGAAAAAGTTCAATTGGACTCCGACAACTGTTTTTATAGAAGCACTTGATATATATAAAAGATAACACGCAATAGTTTAGAACTTCGAGATTAAGCATATTATTTTTTGAAAGCAAAGTGCTTTTCTGCTAAACGTGCAAATAAGACCCATCCTTATATGAACCATCAACTGTTTTCTTAGATTTGCTTCAAATGATAATTGTTGAATACATATAACGACTGAGCTTATCTGAGATATATAGTCAATGACATTGAGAGTGGAGGTTTTATTAATATTTTCAAAGATCCTCATCTCTAAACACAAATTTTCCTTTTTTCTTTTTTTTTCCCCCTCCCCCGTAATGAGTGTGAGGGCCGAACCTCGTCCGCTTTTTTAAGATTTTGTGTTTTTTGTATCACCGACAATTTTTTTTCAAGCAAAAAAACGGTAGCGCAGTAATAAGCAAAAAAGAAAAATTAAAGCACGTGAATCAAAAACTTCTTAGAAAACGTGAGCTACAATTTATAAACAACATCAAAACTTTAATCAATAAGTTTATATTATTATAAGGATTTTTATTTAAAATTTTCAACATAAGGCTATTGAATTATTAATTTATAAAGCTTTAAATGTAAGAAATAAACTATTGCTTTCTACTTAAATTCAAGACTTAGTCTTGTTATTCAGTAGAGAAATATATATTTATCTTAGAAAAGAGTTTTGTTACAAATGATTACGGCTTATATACAATTGTTTTAGCTAGTATAACTAGTTTTCCATATGACCTCTGTTTCTCTTCGTTGCTGGATAAGTACCTGCATTTTCAACACCATCGTTATCATCATCATCATCATTATCGCTAAAGATATCATTATCGTAGTCAAAGCTGCCAGAAGTATCAATATTTACTCTGTTAGTTTGATATTTTAAATCTCTCTGCCGTCTTGTCAAAAGACCTTTGTACAACTGATCAAAATGGCCAGATTTTTTTGCTCTGCTTCTCCAGTTCAATCCAACCAAAAACTCAGGTATCTCTTCATTCAAGTTATTTCTTTAGATATTATACACATACTTTTGCTGACTAAATCCTCTTTCATAATCAACTGAGGTTGGTCTCATACTCATCAGAAGATTCATAATCCAAGTAAGGGGCGAGTTGTACCCTTGCTCAAGAGAAGCTGAAACTGTCACATGATTATTAATTTCAATCTTTCGTTAGTGTACGTAAATTCTTGAATAGCTTTTATTGTTCCTCTTTTCATGTTTGTTAGCAATATCTATTAGGAATTTAAGGTTCTTTAACTTAACTATTTCCGTAACACGTGAGTAAACAGCAACATTTTTAGCGGCCAACGAAAGCAACTCTTCTTCAGGAGTGTGGTTTCCACTTATTGCTTTGAAAATGTCTTTATCTTCAAATGTGCAGTTACCTTCATCGTTGTAATCATGTGATAGCTTAGCACTCTTGTATGTATCTTTCAAAAAAAGATATTCATGAAGTGTTTTATAGTTCCTAGCATTAGTACTGTTAAACTGATCAAGAATTTTGTGATTAAATTGCAATCCAAATTCTAGCTTACCAGCTACCCTTAATTCTTTGACATTTTCATAATTATGTGGTAGGTTGTTTAAATGTGGTGTAGATGAATTCAATTTTGAGGTTAAATAATCATCTTTGTCCATAAACAGTTCATCGGTGAACTTATATTTTAGTATAATGCACAAGTACAGCTGTTTTTGGCAAATACTTCCCTATATAAGCAATATGAGAATTTACCATATAACAAAGATCTTGTACAGTGCCTCTACTATCCGAAGAAATTTTATTAATATTTGATTTTAAAGTAGCTGAATAAAATGGTTCATCAATTATTACCATTTTGAAAAAATTCTGAAATATCGTCGAGCTGACTTCAAAGGCCATCTCTGTTGCAACTCTCATACTAAATACACTGAAATCTGTATATGAAACAGCTTTTGTCAAATAGCTAAGTTCGTTTAGGTACTTCATCATAATTCTCATAAAAATCAGTTCTTCGTAAATCAGCCAAAGCCTAAGTGGTAACTTTCTGCTGATACCAGGGTTTTGATTATGTTCCTTGAACTTAACTGGTCTACTGGTTGGTAAAATGCAAGGCTCATAAAATGCCTTCAAACTAATCCATCTGGTTTCAAAGTACATTTTTGGGGTAATAGACAAACCTAAGGTTGCTTGCGATTTTTGATCTAGCATAGCTGGATATAATCTTAGTTTTTTATTCATTTGCTGTATGTGTGCAATGGCAAAATTAACAGATTTTAAATATTTTAAGGCAGTTGCAAAGTCTTCATGTTGTGGATCAAAACTACAGTCATCCAATTTTTGAATTAATTTTTCTAATCTACAGATTTAGGTGGCTCTTTCAAAAATATTAACGTAGTAAAGATCATCAGATATAACATCTTCTAACACTGACATGTGAGCTACATTTTCAAAATCAATTTTGATTTCTGGAATAAATTTATATGGTAAAGATTCATCATTTTCCTGAACGGGTCCGACTCTGCTGTTAGTAACGTTGTTGGTCTCATTTGTTATAGTTTCTGAAAAATCTTCACTTAATTCAACTCCATCGTGTTCTTCATCATCAGTATCTTCTTCAACACCTTTAGCAAAAGCAGTAAAATCAATATTACAATTCTCTTGATCACTGGAACTGTCAAATTAAGAAAGATCATTCCGACCAGTTTCCATTCTTTCTAGGGCTACTCTTCTTGTAGACAAAAATGCCACATCCTTAGTTTTTGGCAATACTTTCTGTAATCTTTTTAGAGTATTGATTGCAATTATTTCTGAGGCAGGTAATTTATCACTAAGCATCTTACATTCTTCAATCGTGACGTCAACTTGAGACATTAATACAAAAAATTGGTCAAACGGATGCAACTTGCGTGTATGCGTGCTATCTACAAAAAGTTTAAACAGTGAGGAGTAAAACAGTTGAATAAGATGAGCGTTACATCTTAGTGAGAAAACTTTATGATTTTTAGCAAATAGCTCTCTTATTTCAGCTACATTGTAGCACCATCTGTAGTGATGCCACCAAGGAAGTTTATGTTTCTTATTTGCTCATTAATTACACCTAATGTATGCTCATATAAATTTTGAGAACTAGTAGTGTTTACATTTTTAACAGACAATACATGAAAAGAATAATCACTCTCGGCTTCTAACATATCATAATTTAATTTATGATATCAATTAAGGTGTAGAACAATACATTCAAAATGGTTTTTCTTTACAGTCAAAGCATCTTGTGTCCACAAGTAAAATGAGTGGCACTTGGAAGTTTCTTCCAGTATCCTTTCATAAAAGTCTGAACAAGTGGAGTTCATGGTAGAAATCTTGTAGTGCATACCTGATACCACTTCTTTTAGTAATTATTTATCATGTGTACCTAAACTAATCATATCATTTCTGAGCTTTATTCTAAACAACAAGGCTGGATCTATATTGGCTAATTGTAGTAAGTCCTTAGTATAGTAATTATTACCAGCAAAAGATAAAGACGAGCCATTCTCAATAACAAAAGCCATCACTACTGCTAAAACAGCATCTAAAACAGTTGACTCAGTTTTTGTAGTTCTTTGATAAACTTTGTTAATGTGCTTTCGCAGGCACTCTGGTTTGGGACTTTTAAAGGTTTTGGAAACAGCAAAGCAAAGTAAACAGAGATAACATCTTTGTCTGCCTTGGATTTGACCTTCAAGTGCCAAACAAGTTTCACTTTTGAAGTCGGTGGAGTTATGTTTTCTTCTGTCAACGATGGGATGAAATACAGAACCATCTTTGAGAATAAGGTTTTTTTTTCGTTGAATCATTGTCTGAGTAACAAATATAGTAGCCATTAGATTTCATCAGTAACTCTTTCAATCACTGGAGAAGCTGTGCTAAGCGCTGGTTTTATCCCATTAATATTGAACCCATATGGATCATCAATAAGTTTGGCATCAGTGCACTGCGAGGCAAATTCTAAAGAAGTAAAACATAGGTCATAATTTTATACATTTTGTTCTTTGTTGCAAAAACAAATTCATTGCTTTTGCTGGTTAACCTTTGCTTACTTTAAAATGGCAATTTGATTCTTTAAGGTGACTACACATAGCTTGGTGATGATATTCGGCTGGAAAACCTTCGACTTCTTCAAAATCTAATAAAATGCTAACACTAGGCATGGTAATGAGTTTTGCATCGACAGCTAGCTGTGTGGTATTATCAATTAAACTTTTTTTTTTTGATTTTTGATTTGATTTTTCTGACATTTTCTGTTTCCACTTCTCTGGCAGAGTTGATTGCAATGTTTTCTTCAGCTACAGCTGTGGATAGATATTTTCTATATAGTTCACTCAAAATGCCATCAGGATCTTTGCCTTTCAAATTAGTAACAGTCATATAAGTAGATGCATCTGTATAAATTTTGAATGGGCCCGTTCTAAGCAGGTAACTGTAACGTTGTTTTTGGTTTGTATGTCCAATATTTTTCAAAATAATAACTCTTCTTGTATCCTTTTTGCTTGACTCCATCTTTTGAAGCTAAGTGCCTTTACTAGAAAATTTTTCTTTGAGCAAACTCAATATCCTCCTATGTGAAAATTATATACTAATGTCGCTTCTCCTCAGGGAGAAGTGACATATATTGATGCTACTATCTGGACTGTTCCCGTGAGAACAATCCAACAACACAAATTAAAAACTTCGGGGAGTTGCGCAATCGTGATAATAACCATACCTATTCAATTTATTAGAATGAGTGTAATGCACAGACGTTGCTTAATGTATTACCACTAATAATGTAGCAATTCTAAGTTGTTTCGGTTTTCAAATCATATATGAGTGGTATACAGGCTAACTTACCCGAACGTAAAAGCAAATTTCAAAAAGGGAAACCCAACTGTAAACAAAAAATAGGACATGTCACATTTACTAAAAAAGAAATTTTCTTACAGAAAAATATAAATACTTCCTAAAAGGGTAATCACAAACTTGGAAAAAAAAAAATTTGGATCGGATATCCCCGCAGAGCCCTAAAAACGTTAGTGGAGCGAAAAAAAAATTGCTTTGCGCAAACCCCCCAGTGTGAAAACTTCCTTATTTATTGTTTTCGAATACAGACATATGGATCATCATATATATAAATTAGATCATAAAGCTTATTGAAGTGATTTTGTAGGTTGGGATAAGGACACATAATATTTGTTTCATCATAAGAAGTAAAGGATGAAAAGAATATTGAGTTCCCCCCTCTTTAGGGCCATCAAAGTACCAACACACTTTAGAAAAATGTCATCAACAACCGAAAACACTAAAATCCTTGTAACCCACTCTGGAAATTTCCACTTAGATGAAACCTTGGGTGTTGCAATGCTTAGAAAATTAGCTGTGTTTCAAGACTACAAGTTAGTCAGAAGCAGAAAGCCTGAGGACTTTGCTAGAGCTGACATCATAATTGATGTTGGTGGTGAGTTTGATGCTGGAAAGAGACAATTTGATCACCATCAAAGATCATTTAACGAATATTTCTATGATGAACCTGAAAAGCAAGTCACCAAGCTATCAAGTGCTGGTCTGGTTTACAAGTACTATGGGAGGGAAGTCATTTCAGCTATTTTGAAGGACAGTGTTTTGACAGATGAGCAGTTGAATGAATTGTACACCAAGATCTACAACGACTTCATTGAGGCTGTTGATGCCAATGACAACGGTGTTTCCGCTTACCCTAGGGACGTTGCCCCCTCATTCAACAACTTCAACTTGACCTTGGCTTCTCTTGTTTCCAACTTGAACCCTCGTTGGAATGAAACCAGCGGTGGTGACTATGCTGCTAATGATGCCAAGTTCGATGAATGCTTCCTAAAGGCCGTTGATGTCATTGGATCCATCTTCACTCAATTTGTTGAGAATGTCGGGTATGGTTGGTTGCCAGCAAAGAACATCGTCAAGGAGGCTGTTTCCAAGAGAACCGAAGACAACATCGTTATTTTTGAACAATACGTCAACTGGAAAGAACACCTGTTCAATGTTGAAGCTGAATTGGGCATTGAAGGTCAAGTCAAATTTGTCATCCTCAGAACATCCGGCAATGATATCAGAGTCAACACTGTTCCTGTGAGACTGGGCTCCTTTGACTTCAGAGTTGGATTGCCAGCCAATTTGAGAGGATTGAGAGACGAGGATTTGAGCTCTACTGCTGGTATTCCTGATGGTGTATTTGTTCACAGTGCTGGTTTCATTGGTGGTGCCAAGTCTTTAGATTCCTGTTTGAAATTAGCCAGAATGGGTATCGAAGAGAGCCAAAAATAATTAATACTAAACAACAAACCTATTTATTCATAATATATTTCTACAGATCAACTTCTGAGAGGTTGATTCACTGATATGTGACGCTGCATTGACAGGAATGTCAACGACTTTTTTTTTATCTCAATATTGCTTGCAGAGCATTGGTGTGATGAAGACGGGTACTCTTAAAGTTACTACACGAAAGCCTTCATCTCTGTAGGAAAAAAAAATTAAGGTAATACGATGTTATTAATATGATTCAGTGACCCAACTACTGAGTGGTATTGCTTTTGTAAAACATACTGAAATTGTTCGAACAAAATTATATATATTTGATCAAGTTTTTTTTTATTCTTTTCAGATAGTTTTCAATCAAAAGCAGAATCGGGCAATGTCATCTTAGAAGAGATGAATTCAGGTCATTTATATCAAACAACTTGAATCATTTTGGAAAATGTGTTACCCTGTTTGGCTTACATTGTTTTCCTCTTTTGTCCGAATTTTTTTTAATTTTTTTTCAAATGGGGAAAAAAAAAGATTCCATAGTTCACACCTTGATCTGTATCTAGGACATTCAAAAATATATTTAAACATAACTATATAAAATAATACTAAGTCCAAACCATTTCCCCTTTTATTACTTAAAACAAACACTTTTAAGAGGATGTCTGCAAATCAAGGATCACATTACTATCAACCAAAAGTAGACGAAGATGACGAGGAGAACATAGTGATTTCTAAGAAAACATCCAGAAGAGTCAAATCAAGAAGTATTTTTGGACGAAACTCTGAAGACGAGGACAAGGACTCAACGACATCGTATGATGAGGACGGTGCGGGTTCTGGTGAGGATGTGGAAGACGGAGAAAACAAAGTTGACCCTGCAGACGACGAGCCTGAATACATGAAAACACGATCCGAAAAGCTCAGTGCAAAGAGAAAGCTTCTGAATGAAATAGCTTCCAGAAGAACAAAGAAAATCAAGCACGCTGATGTCGAGCACAGTGTGGATGATGTGGATCTGTCTGAAGACGAGGAGCCAGAATCCAAAAAGAACATAGCAGTGCCTGTGCACAATCCCGTGGAGACTAAGGTGCACCATGTTGAAACAAGTGCATCTAGTGGCAACCAAATAAGAAACAATGATGAGGATGTGCCTGAGGACTTCATTCCAGATGTAGTTTCATCCATTTTCCGGAAGAACGACTTTTCATACCTGAAGCTAAGACCGGACCACAGCATAAGGCCCATCTGGATATCACCAAGTGATGGGAAAATCATTTTGGAATCGTTTTCTCCGCTTGCTGAGCAGGCCCAGGATTTCCTGATCACCATTGCTGAGCCGATTTCGAGACCAGCACACATCCACGAGTACAGAATCACAGCTTACTCGTTGTACGCGGCTGTTTCTGTGGGGCTTGAGCCTGAGGACATCATCTCTGTGCTGGACAGGCTGTCAAAGGTGCCTGTGGCAAAGTCCATCAGTGACTTCATCCGCGGGGCCACAGTGTCGTATGGTAAGGTGAAGTTGGTGATCAAGCAAAATAGGTACTTTGTGGAAACATCACAAACACACATACTGAACATGCTTCTGGATGATCCTGTGATTGGGAAGCTTAGAATCAATGAAGGGGGCGATGACCATCAGGTTGACGGGAAGGTGAAGACAACATCTGAAATGATCATGGATGTGAAGGCCGAGAACATCAATCCAGACGATGTTGAGGCTGTTTTCAAGTCCGTTGTTGGTGATGGCAGCAAGAAACCTGCTGAGGATGATGTCAATGCTGATGACGATGACGATATAGTGCACTCGTTTGAAATTGGCACAGATGCTGTTGAAGTGGTCAAGAAGAGATGCCAGGAAATCGACTATCCTGTTCTGGAGGAGTATGACTTCAGAAACGACAAGAGAAACCCTGATCTTCCTATAGATCTGAAGCCTTCAACCCAGGTCAGACCATACCAGGAAAAGTCCCTGTCAAAGATGTTTGGGAACGGAAGAGCCAGGTCAGGGATTATTGTGCTGCCGTGTGGTGCTGGGAAGACCCTGGTGGGGATCACTGCTGCCTGTACAATCAAGAAATCGGTGATTGTTCTGTGTACCTCCTCTGTGTCTGTTATGCAGTGGCGACAGCAATTTCTGCAGTGGTGCACGCTGCAGCCGGAAAACTGTGCGGTTTTCACATCTGAAAACAAGGAGATGTTTGAAACGGAGTCTGGGTTGGTTGTGTCCACTTACTCAATGGTGGCCAACACGAGAAACAGATCACACGACTCGCAAAAGGTGATGGACTTCCTGACCGGGCGAGAGTGGGGGTTCATCATTCTAGATGAGGTGCATGTTGTGCCAGCAGCCATGTTCAGAAGAGTTGTTTCGTGTATAGCAGCACATGCCAAGCTGGGCCTGACAGCAACTCTTGTCAGAGAGGATGACAAGATCTCTGACTTGAATTTTTTGATTGGGCCCAAGTTGTATGAGGCCAACTGGATGGAGTTGTCTCAAAAGGGACACATTGCCAGTGTTCAGTGTGCAGAGGTTTGGTGTCCGATGACTGCTGAGTTTTACCATGAGTACTTGCGGGAGTCTGCCAGAAAGAGAATGCTGCTTTACATCATGAACCCAACAAAGTTCCAGGCCTGTCAGTACCTGATTCAGTATCATGAGTCGAGAGGTGACAAGATCATTGTCTTTTCAGACAATGTATATGCCTTGCAGGAGTATGCCTTGAAATTGCAGAAGCCATTCATTTATGGGTCCACTCCACAAAGTGAACGAATGAAGATTCTGTCCAACTTCCAACTGAATGACAAGATCAACACAATCTTCTTGTCCAAGGTTGGGGATACCTCCATTGATTTGCCAGAGGCAACGTGTTTGATCCAGATCTCCTCTCATTACGGATCCAGAAGACAAGAGGCACAGCGGCTGGGGAGAATCCTGAGGGCAAAGAGAAGAAACGATGAGGGTTTCAATGCGTTTTTCTACTCACTAGTCAGCAAGGACACACAGGAGATGTACTACTCAACAAAGCGACAGGCTTTCTTGATTGATCAGGGGTATGCATTCAAGATCATCACACACTTGCACGGGCTTGAAAAGCTTCCTGGCCTGGCATACTCCACAGTCCGGGAAAGAAGAGAGCTGCTGCAGGAAGTTCTTTTGAAGAACGAGGAACTTGGACAGATTGAAATGGGCGAGGGAGAACATGCCAGAAAGGCCAAGGGTAAGAAACAACTGAACCAGAAGCTGATCAGGGAATCCGGAGACACAAGAGTCAAGAAGGAAACACCGCTCCCTGGTGAAATGAGTGTCAAGGTTGAGGACAATGACCAGATATCAACAGTCAGAAACGAGGCCACACTGGCTGGGCTTGGTGGAGGAGAGGAAATGGCGTACTTGGAGTACGATGGAGCTGAGAAGGAAGACTCAAGCAAGCCGCAGAGTGGCTATGTGAGACACCATCCGCTGATCAGGAAGATGTACTACAAGAACGATAAACCTATATATTACAGAAGAAAGTGATATGTAGTTGGGCATGTCAGTATAAATTTTTATTTATTTGTTGTTGTTTTTCTTTCGGAGAAGAGAGAATCTCACTATTTTTTTAACGTGTTTGTTTAATATTTTTTTTATTTTCCCTTTTTAAAAACAAACCACATCGAATCCCAATGGATTATAAAACACAGTACACTATACTCAAAAGACTTCTTGTTCACTACGAGGGTGCCGATGGAAGCAGTGTGCTCCAAGACATTCTGAATGACCAGGACGTGGAGAAGCTGAATGAAGTTTTCTTTGATATCTACACAAGGAAAGTCGACAAGAACAACCCCATCCGGAGCATATACGATCTTTACAACCTGCAGATTTTTGACCTTGGGATTGACTACAGCGTGGATGTGCTGAGCATTGGGCGGAATGACTGGGTGCGCACACTCACGCTTGTGGATCTGTTTGAGAAGTCCGTTTTCCAGGAAAAAACCAGTGAGAGTGCATTCAAGCTTTTGAACAACGTTGTTTTGGTGAAGGGTGAAACGAGCATCATCAATGACTACGAGGAGATCAGCCAGCAGCAGAGACCACTGAGCCATGTGAACCTTGGGAGTGTGAGCAGCACAGAGTTGCTGGAGAGGTACGAGCTGCTGCATGAATTCATTTTCCTATCCTTCACGGTTTCATGCTATAAAAGCTTTCTTATATTGGATGATTCCGATTACAGTGGGTTTGAGAATTTGCTGGAGCTGAATGCGCTAAAGTTGATATCATGCCTGGACAGCGAGATCAAGTACCTGGGTGGACTTGAGGATCTGAAGAGAAAATATGCTGGGTTGGTGGAAACCCAGGACAATGACATGAATCGCGAAGGAAGCCAGATCAGCGAAAACATAGATGCACTGGTTCAGACAAGAGACAAGCTTGAAGACAGACTAAGCGGCATGCTGGTGGAGTGTGAGGGTCTTGAAAAAAAAACCAGGGACTTGCAATCAAGGTTCGCTGTTTTGAAGGCGAACTTCGCAAAGATACTAGGCTCATTACCGGAGCTGCCTGAAAGTGAAGACGTGGACATCCAACGTGTGCAAGCGGAACTCCACAGGATGCGGCTTGTTGATCTTGATGAACACAACATCGACACAATCAGAGCTGGTTTGGAGGATGTTTGGGTGCTTTTGAGTAAACAGGCGAACATGGATACTGGCGAAACAGAAAGGAAAATCAGGGATCTGAACAGAGAAATTGATCAGCAGAGACAGGCCATCCAGAGCTTCAAGAAGTCCGAAAGTGAGTTTGCTGAACGGAAAAACGAGCTTGAACTGGCCAGGAAGTCGGGTATGCTCCAGAACAATGCCCTGAAGAGCAACATACTCCAGGAGTACATTCTGATCAGGCGTCTTGAGGAGGACTACATCAAGAAGATCAGCGACCTCCACACGCGGATCAGCAGCATTGAGCTGAAGCGGTACGTACCGAAGTTCATTGAGCTTGAGGAAACGATCACAATGATGGACTCTGAGATTCTGGAAAGGGAAATCTGATTTCTGGTGCAAAAAATATATATAGTGGCCAAAATTTTCTTCCTTTTTTTTTTTTTTTTTAATGACTTACTTCTTACCCATTTTTCTGTTGATTCTCTTGAACAGCTCGTTCTTGCCGAGCGTGGAGCCGACACCAGCAAGGTCTGAGGCGTGGCTTTTGAGCTGCTCGAGATCAGCCACGGGAGCGTACTTGTAGTCTCTGACTGAGCTGACAGGAATGACTGTTCTGCCCTCCTCCCTCATTTTTCTTTCTGATTCCAGCTGGGACTTGTTGACTTGAGCTGTTTTGATTTTCTTTCTGGTTTCGTTTTCTTCCTTGGTTTTCTTCAGGTTTTGCTTCAGCCTCTTGGTCTGGTCGATCTGGTGCTGCTTGTAGTCGTACTCCTTCTTCAAGATTCTTTTATGCTTGTAGTTGTCAGAGGCCTGGATGATGGGTCTTGACCAGTCTGATAAAAGCTTTTCAACCTTTCTCTTCAGGTTGACTTCAACTCTTTTGGATTTCTTGTAGAATATAAGCAGCTTCCCTATGCCTGACTCCTTGAGGTACTTTGTGAACGAGCCGTTTTCGTTTTTGTTGGCAATGTTCAAGTCCACAAGAATGTTGATCAAGTTCTTTTGGATTTCGTATGAGGGCAAGGAACCATCCGGCAGCGGATCCA
Organism: Hanseniaspora lachancei; assembly: GCA_030567275.1. NCBI lineage: Eukaryota > Fungi > Ascomycota > Saccharomycetes > Saccharomycodales > Saccharomycodaceae > Hanseniaspora > Hanseniaspora lachancei. The sequence continues at coordinate 95,473 of JAJLRX010000234.1, read as the reverse complement.
GCCAGAATCTGATGGCCAAGAGAATGTTGTTTTCAAGCAGGGACTTGTGGAGATCAACTCTGTTCAGAATATGCAGAACCTTTGGCAGAAGCACAAGCTTGGAGGCTGCAATTGTCTTGGCATTGGACTTTTCAGCAACTGTTTTTTCAGCAGCTGTTTTTTCAGCAGCTGTCTTTTCTGCTTCGGACTTGTCATCAGCATCCTCGTCGTTGTCATCAGCATCCTCGTCGTTGTCATCAGCAGCCTCGTCGTTGTCATCGCTGAGGTCAAAGTCCCTGTCCTCATCGGCCTTGTCTGCAGTGTTGTCGTTAAATTCCTTGCCCTCGATTTGGGCCAGGATGATTTCGCTGTCTCGCTTGGCAGCCTGGATCATTTCATCCTTCAGTCTTTGGATCTTGGAGTCTATGCTGGTGTATGCATCAATGTCTATGGAGTCCTTCTTGGTCTTTCTTGACCCACCCTTCTTGGTGTTCAGCTCCTTGATGGCTTCGTCTAATTTATCTGAGATGGCCTGTCTGCGCTGTAGTTTATCGCTTTCAACATCGGACATTGTGCGCTTCAAAATAGTAGGATTCAGGTGGTATTTAAAGTATAAAGTGTTGATATATATGGAAATAAAAAGAGTGAAATTTTTAGAACACTGTAATACTGAAGTTTGATATGGTTTTAATATATATACCGACCTATAAAAGCAAGTTTTTCTGTTTATAAAAAAGTCTGTATTGTTTGGTTTAATTAGTAAAGTGTTAAAAGTGTTTATTGAAACCCCAAATTGGGCGAAGAAAAATGAGAAGAAAAAAAAAAATTTTTTTTTTTTTTGTTGTTTTTTTCAGGTAAAAGATTATCTCCGATGAGACCTCAGTTACACGTGCTCACTGGGGGGGGGAGGAAAAAAATAACACACACACACATTAATTCAATGTATAAGGTTACAAAAGCATGCTAGCTGTTCATGTCCTTGATGTCCTTGGTTATGACCTTGTCCAGGTAAACAATACCTTCCTGTTGGAGCTCCAAGACATTCAGCACGGCATCGTTGATGTCCTCGTTGTCATTGCTTGTCAGCACATCCATCTTTTTCTTTATGTCGTTGAATCTGTTTTTGAGGATGCTCAGTCTGTTCCAGCAGTCGTTGGTGATAATTTTGTTGTTTGACTGCTTGATGGACTGGTTGATCTTGTATGTCTCCATGTTGATCTTGAGGGTGCTGTGGTCCTGGGACTCGTTCATTGTCAAGAGTCTTATTTTTGAAATTATTGTGTGGATCTTGTTGTTCAGCTTGTCCAGCTTGTTGATGAGAGTCTTCAGCAAAATGCTGTTGCTCAGCACCTGTTCCTTGGTGGGTTCGTACAATTCAAGATACAGCTTGTTCAAAGTGGAACGAATAGCGATGATGTAGCTTTGCTGCAACTTCAGTCTCAAGTACTCCTGCTCAACGTTGTCCAGGCAGATGGGAATGGAGCTTGGGTCCTTTCTGTTGTTGAGGATGATCTGCCACTGTTCAATGTTCTTTGTGGGAGGCTTGTTGATGATGCTGTTGTCTGCCTTGTTATAAAGAACATGTTGGAACTTACAGTTGGGAGTTAGTGGGAGGATCTGTTGCTGTAGGTTGAGTAATACATCGGCTATTTGGTTGGAGTATGATGTTGGCTGGCTGAATGTGATAGCAGAGGATTGATTGTTAAACATTATTTTTATTTTTTTTGTGTAGTATGTTTGATGGTTGTATATGTTGTTTTGTTATGAGACTGACATAAGATGTTTATGAGTTTAAGTTATAATGGAAATAAGGAAACCTGAATGTAGTGGGTTTTTTTTCTTTTTTTTTTTTTAAGAATATTTTTTGGAGAGAGTTAAAATAGAGAAATTAGAGAAAAAATTGAAAGAAAGTATGAAAGAATACATGGTAGCGGTTTGTTTATTGCTTGAATACATGGTAGCGGTTTGATTATTGCTTGAATGCACATGGTAGCGGTTTGATTATTGCTTGAATGCACATGGTAGCGGTTTGATTATTGCTTGAATGCACATGGTAGCGGTTTGTTTATTGCTTGAATACACATGGTAGCGGTTTGTTTATTGCATAAATACACATGGTAGCGGTTTGTTTATTGCTTGAATACATGGTAGCGGTTTGTTTATTGCATAAATACACATGGTAGCGGTTTGTTTATTGCTTGAATACATGGTAGCGGTTTGTTTATTGTCTAAAACCCACATTAATGAAATTATTTAAAAGTTATTGTTATAAAGATATCATTATAGACATAATACCAATGGTATGATTTACTTGTTATATATATAAAATAAATCATTATTAAATGTGATTGTTTACAATTAATATATTGATACATTTAATAGACTGTACTAACTTACTTATAAAATGGTATCCTTAATTGTTAAATAGTTTTTTTTTTTATTTATAAAATGTAAACATTATGTTTTAAACATTAAATACAAGTTAATTTATTGTTTATATATTTTTATTATATTTCGTTAAATGGATGTCCCAAATAAGGGTTATTTATTTTATATTCAATAATAAGTTAATAATTCTTGAGTGGAAGCCTTTATAGGCTGTTGTAGATCTTTATTGGACATTGCAAATAACAGTTATAATGTATATTGATTCTTGGTTTTGATATATATAAATTTTATATAGAAATATAATGTTATACCTCTAGCCGATTTTGTTCTTCATATTTTTTGAAGGTTTTTAATTTTGAACATTTCTTACAACCTTTCTTCAACAGTATTCATATATTTTTATCCCTCTTCATTTTTTTTGGTGCGTCTTTTTTCATTTCAATAGGGAAAAAATAACCATCTTATCTGCGCACGTTTATTTTACATGTAGGGATCTGTTATCGCTGGTTCGGCCTTAAACTTTTGTCCAACTATCTCCGAAGTTTCCACCAAACAATCAACACACATTCTTTTACTTTCCATTTATTTAACCCTTTAAGTATAATACATATGAACATCATGATTATAGTCAAACTATCCACTTCTATTAAATTTTACTACAATAATAATATAAAAATTTATACACATTCACAAAACAATGAAAGACACAGACATTACCAACAACTAGATGATACATCCAATAATGCTTTAATAAAATCATCTTTTACTAATATATTCAGTCTGATTGACATATTCAAAGAGATGCCAATGGTCACACCCCCTTTTTTTTATTATTATTATTTAAAAGCAAAGTACAATGGCATGACCACCTGAAAAAAAGGCTATCAAAAAAAAAAAAAATAAAACAACATATCTCACTATGAACCATGTGTGTGGGGGTATCTTACAATCGAAACCCCAAAAGCATAATGAAAAGGCGCTTAACAAAAATCCAACATGCCTTCATCAATGACATAAATGGATTGTTGTAATTTAACCATGATCTTGACTTTAAAATGGTAGCGGTATGGTGTTTGCTGGTGGATATCAACAATGGTGTTACCCTCAACAAAAACACTAACCCCACAAAGTTACCCATTGAAGGATTGCTTCTTTTCCCCCCCCCCAACAAAAGCAACCTGTTCAAAGCAGCTTGGTGACAACAAGAGACTGATCAACAAGGACACTCTGTGTGCTTACTACAGGAACAGCACAGGTTTGCTTACTGCTCTGTAATATAATACGTCTGTTATGTTTTTTATTTGAAAAGTCAACAATAACAATGATCAAGGTTCATGAAGAGGCTGTGTTTCATAAATCCGAATGTGTATTGAAAAAAAAATTTAAAAAAAAAAAGTGGTCAAAGGATTATAGCTGTCCAAAAAAAACAAAAAAAAAAAATTCTCTCATTCTTGTAAAAACAACACCTTTATTATTTTACATTATTTTATTCACCTTTTGTATATATATGCTTTGAAAATAAAATAACAAAGGGGAATTGAATTTGGTAAGTCTCTTTCATCAGTTTTTTTTTTATTTACATAAGATAACTAATCACACCCAGTTTTGATTATAAATAACCACATGAAGCCACTTAGAATAATCCACCATGTCAGAAAACGACATGCAAAGAGGGTCACCTGCCTGTCACTGCTTCTCATGGCCATATTTATCTTTTCTGCCTACTTGAACAGCTCGTTCATGTTTGCTCACCCTTCCTTTGACCCGAGCACGCCGCTTGTTTACTCAGACACACTGAAGTTTGATTACTTGATCAACAAGATCCTTTCCTTTGATCCAAAGATTGAAAAGCCCCTGTCCACGATTTTCAACGAGCACGACACGATCCGGGACCCACAGCTGTTCGGCGACCAGAACCTTGGCGAGTACACCAACAGGGGGGACAACATTGGGCTGAAGCATACTGACGAGGGGAACTGGGTGGACAAGCTCAACTACAGCAACCTGAAACACAACTACCTCCGTGTGTCGCGTGGGATGGAGAGCAAGCTGCGGGCCTTCCACAGCGGCTTTGTGAACCACCTGAACGAGGACACAGCCCTCAACATGGTTATGGAACAGTATGCAAGCGTGTTCAGGGGCAGCGGTGTTGTCATTGGTGCAGGTGGTATCCACTCGTTGATGGCCACTTCTGTTCTCCATGTCCTGCGAAACAGGCTCCACAGCACGCTGCCTGTTGAGATCATGATCCCCGATGTGGACATCCAGCGCAGCGACGTGCAGTTCTGTGCATTTGTTGCCACGGAGTTTGCGGACGTCAAGTGCATTTATCTTAGGGACCACTTCGATGCCAGGATGCTGAAGACAAAGTACAAGTTCAGCGGCTTCCAGTACAAGGCCCTGGCTCTGCTCATCAGCTCGTTTGAGAATGTCCTTTTGCTGGATGCCGACAACTACCCCGTAAGGAACATCGATGGCATTTTTGATGATGATACATACAAGGAAAAGGGACTTGTTGTGTGGCCAGACTTTTGGAGACGGCTCACCAACCCAATTTTTTATGAAAGCGCCGGCATAAGCATCAACCTCAACGAAAAAGTCCATGACTTTGTGTTTGAGCTTTTGGAATGTGTGAACAATCCTGACGGCAACGAGCAGAACACAATCATGCACGAGTGCAAGGGGACCCTGGCCGATCCTTCTTCCGAAACTGGAGAGATGCTTTTCAACAAAAGACAACACTTCAAGACCCTGGTGTTGTCTCTCTTCTACAACACATACGGCCCAAGTATCTTTTACCACCTCCTGTCACAGTACTCGCCTGGCCAGGGAGACAAGGAAACGTTCATTGCTGCAGCACATGTCCTTGACCTCACAAACAACAAACCAAAGTCATACCACCAGGTGCTGTCTGAACCCAGCATGGATGGGTTTGGCTCGCCACATGGATTCAAGGCCGTTGGGTACTACCAGAAGGACCACCGAGAGGACATCAGAATTTTGCAGCAGATCACGGACATGGCCGCAGACCCCAAGCTCAGCCATGGCAGCGGACTTGAGCTCAGGGAGAAACATCTAAGCTCAGAAAAAACCATCCAAAACGCATTGTTCCTGCACTTGAACTTCCCAAAGTTCAACCCACTGGAAATGACACACAACAAAGAGTTTATGTACGCAGACAAGAAGTACAGAAGCATCACGGGCAAGAAGGCACTGGGTGGTTTGGATATCGAAAAGGAAATCATCTCCTTCTACAGAAACCTGCTGTGCGAGGCTGACAGCCCCATGGACGCGGCATTTGACCTGCGCCAGGACGTCACGAAGGACCAGGTCTGCGAGTACTTGAACAAGCGGTTGGATGTGCTCAGACTCGTGGAGTTTTGATGCCATGTTCGCAGCAGATATCAAAAAAATGTAATAATATCCCTTTGTATTATTATATAAGTTTATGTTCGTTCTTTAGCATAGTTTAAAATCTTTATATATTTGGAAAAAAAAAAAAAAAAATTGAAAAAAAAAATTTCTTTTTTTTTTTTCTTCCCCTTTTTTCAAAGTAAACCTTCAACTCCTTTTTTGTTTATGTTTTTATCAGACATATTTCAACATAGATCATAGGGGATAACAACACAACGTAGTAGCGATTCCTCACTGGCTTTTGACAATGACGCTCATTAACAGACTCTTGCACACAAGAAAGATACAGAAGTACATGTATCCGCTTATGATCGGAGTGCTTTTTTTGCTTATTTGGACTGTTGTTTATTTGACATCGGCTGCTGATGGGCGTGACATCCAGGTTGCAAAGGCTCCTGACATCATCCTCAACGACGATGTCGTCAGCATTGGCTCTCACAGCACACTCTCAGACAACATCTTCCAGGACATCATCAGCAAGATATCCACAATGGGGCCACGGGTCTCGCTGCCGTTTTCACAAACCTTTTCAGAGGACGGCACAACCCTGGATCTAAGGGACGACTCGCTGGGGTACTACATCAAGAAGTGTCCCAACATCGGCAGCAACCCCGAGGACTGGGTCGACTCGCTTTCATACACAACTTTGCAGAGCTCATACTTGATTGTGAACGACAGGGTCAAGGATGAAATAGCCAATGCACACAAAAGCTTTGTTTCGTACTTACACGAGAACTGGGAGTATCCGGAACACTTCTACCACGGGAACGGGATTGTCATTGGGGGCGGTGGCAAGTACTCCCTGCAGGCGTATGCAGTGATCTCCGTCATCAGGGAGCTGAAGACAACATTGCCCATTGAGGTGCTGATTCCGTCAAGTGTGGCCCAGGACAGGCCGTTCTGCGAGATGCTGACACACAAGTTCGACAATGTGAAGTGTATTTTCCTCCAGGACATCTTTGACGATGCATTTCTGAAGACACACGAGTTCCATGCCTTCCAGTACAAGTCACTCGCCCTCATGGCATCGTCCTTCAAAAACGTATTGCTGCTGGATGCAGACAACTTCCCCCTGAAAAACATTGATGACATCTTTGATAATGATCTGTTTCGCCAAACCGGAATGATTGTTTGGCCTGACTTTTGGAGACGCTCCACACATCCGTTTTTTTACGAAAGTGCTGGAATCAAAATCGACTTGGAAAAAAGAGTGCGGAACTTCTACAACTCTGTCAACGAGGACACACACAATCCTCGGCTTCCCTACCACGACTTCCACGGTGCGCTTCCAGACCCGTCGTGTGAAACAGGCGAGTTCCTGATCAACAAGGAGAAACACTGGAAATCTCTGATTCTGTCGCTGTTCTACAACGTCCATGGCCCAAACGTGTTCTACCACCTGTTCTCGCAGTATGCTGCTGGCCAGGGCGACAAGGAAACGTTCATGGCAGCGGCACACATCCTCGATCTGCCGTACTACCAGGTGTTCCTGCAGCCGTCGCTGGACGCGTACTTTGAACCAAAAGAAAACGCGAGACGATCAGTGGCGTACTACCAGAAGGACTACAGAAGGGACCACGAACACAGGCTGGAGGAGCATGCCGACATGAACGAGTTCATAAACAACATCAACTCAGACAAAGACGCTTTGTTCGCCCACTGCAACTTGCCCAAGTTCGATGTCGTTCAGATGACTGAAAAGAATGACTTCACATCGGAAAAGGACAACAAACACTTCAGAGCCATGCATAGCAAGGCATGCCTGGGAGACGTCGACCTCGAAAGGATGATAACCATTGCGTATTACGAGGAGGTTTGCCAAAAGGACCAATCCAGAAACGCTTTCAGGTACTTGGTTCATAAGGACTTCGACAACATTTGTGCCTACTGGAAAAAACGCTACGAATTGGTCAAGACAACTGATGTTGAGTAGTGGAAGCTTGTTCCCAATCTATCTTCACCAGTGTGGGGGTGTTTTTCCTTTACTGTTTCTGTGTTTTCTTCTAGTGTTTCCTCATGCTTTTATATTTTACCATAGAGGCCAAGAAAAAAAAAAAAACAAAAAAAAACCAAAGCTGATTGTATCTTATATAAATTTTTTTAGAATTTTGAATTATATAAAAATTTCAATTAATAGTGAACTGAAACTTGTTTGCATGTTTCTTTGTTCATCTTGTATATGTTGGAGCTTTTTTCGGATATGAGAAAAGAGATAATAAAAGTTGCAATGTGCAGCAGTTTATGATCTTGGCTTTTCCTTCTTTTCCTTCCACAAGGCTAATAAGGAAACACCAGAGACCTTGACGACCTTGAATCTGACACCTGGAATATCACCCTTGGCCTTACCCTTTCTACCGAAACCAGCTAACAAGACTTCGTCATTTTCATCAACAAAGTTCAAACAACCATCATTTGGAACGAAGGCAGTAACCTTCTTACCGTTCTTGATCAATTGAACTCTGACACACTTTCTGATGGCAGAGTTTGGTTGCTTGGATTCAATACCCAACTTTTCCAATACAATACCCTTGGCGTGAGAAGCAGCACCGAATGGAGAGTATTTGAAAGCGGTACCCAACAATCTCTTCTTGTAGGATTGTTCAGCCCAACGGCTATTCTGAATGGTATTTTTTTAAATACTTGTGTAATCATTGGTTATGAAAACAGAGTTATTTGTTAGTAAATCGTTTGAAAAATTTATTCTTGAAAAGTGGCTTGATGGAGCTTATGAATGCATTTATGTTTTCTTCTTGAGATTCTTGCTGAAACTGCAATATTCTTTCCTCCTCATTTCTTTTAACAAAATCCAGATGATAATGATAGGAGGAATACAGATTAGATGATATTGAGCAGTATTGGATTGATCTTCTCTATGTACAGTTTTTTTTGCTTCTCTTGAGTAACTTGTTGTATAAAATGTGTTTCTTTTTCACATTATGTAGCAAACTGACAATCAATCTTTTCAACTATTCTCTTGGCGATGAATATGAAAAAAAGCAATTCGTTGGTTTCTTTTCCCATTTTGTTTCCATCTTTCATTATTTTTCAACCATTTAGAACATAACTTCATTTATCTCGAAACTAACAAAACAATGAGAATCAAATCAGTTTTATATTGCACTCTTTCCTTTCTCAACATCGTTTATTACATCATCTTTGCGTACATTTGACACCTATAGGTTCCTTTCGTTGATATTTTATGGGACTCCATTTAAGTGAATTTCCTTCACCTGCCATTTGCTCAAAGTCTCTGCTTTGCCGATCATCCACGATTTGGTAACCTTTACGTCCATCATTAGCATGAGGAAACAAAAAAATTACTCATCTATCTTCTGACACTGCAGTTGAAACAGCTTTTTTTTTCTTCTCAAATAAAAAACACATTATGTATCCTTAAGCACACACTCTTGACAATACTCCATTCTGTGTGTCCATTGCCCATGGTCTTTGGTTATATTACATACTTGTTTCTTCTGTGAACTCTTAACTTTCTAGCGGCGTTCAAACCTCTTGGCTTACCGTTACCCATATTGCTTAGTTTATTTGTGGTTTTTTTTGACTTGGTTTCTTAGAAAAATATACATTAATGTTAATATATAGTATTAATTATTCTAAATAGTAAATGAAGTAGAAGAAAAAGGAAAAAATTATGTGTGTACCATTGAATGTTGATACTCTTTTAGAAAATCTATTACTAATTTCGTAGCTAATCTTTCCACCACGAATTGACCAAATGTCACTAAGTGTAAGTTTTTTTTTCTTGTTGTCTAAAAAAGATGATTGCCGTTTCAAGTAATTAGTGGAAAAAAAAACAATATTAATACCGCTTTTGCTAATAAGTCTCTTATAGGCAAATTTAATCTCTCTTTTTTTTTTTTTTGCTTTCCCCCATAAATCCTAATTAGGTAGGCGCAAAAAAAATAATAATAAATATATTATATGATTTTATCAGTTATTTTATCCTAAAAGGGAAAGCATTGCTTGAGAAAAAAAAAATGTTTTACAACGTTGTACAATACCTTCCTAATTGGGAAGGCTAACTATATAATTTATTTATTTTTTTTTTTTTGCTACAAAATTTAAGATTAAATGTTGAATAAACACGTGCTGACATGTTTACGTTTAGTACGCTACCCAAAAAAGAATTTACACAGGTTCAACAGAAAAACCAAAAATAAACCAATCGTATGATCCCTTGTTTTGTCAAAGTTAAATAAACCCCCCCTAAACTGATCTATTCATTGCATTAAAATAAAAAAAAAAAAACCAACGCATCCACAGCAAATTTGCTAAATGTCTTCACTTAACCCCTTAGAACCCAGTGATCTTTTCCATACTCAAAACATCAACCTTGATCCCTTTGTGGAGAATTTCCCCATTTTCTTCTACTTGGAATACCTTATATTGAATCCGAACTATGTTTTCAAATCAACTGAGACCGTATCGTATCAGCCAGTGAAGGAGCACATTTCAGGATACATCATAGGAAAGGTTGAAGGCTCTCAGGAGTACCATTCCCACATTTCAGCCCTAGCAGTGGACAGCCAGTACAGACGGCTGAGGATCTCCAGTAATGTGCTGCTGGAATGCTTCAAGAACATCTCTGATTACATACCCAAGGTCAAGTTCATTGACCTGTTTGTCAAGTGCGACAACAAGCTTGCCCTGACCTTGTACGAAAACATCGGGTACAGCATATACAGAAGAGTGATTGGGTACTACGACAACACCAGAGAACCCAGCTTAAAAGCAAAAAACAACGACAACCTGGATGCTTATGACATGAGACTGTGTCTGGAAAGAGACAACTTCCAGTCAATGAAAAACGGAGGCCCTAATAACAGGTGTTTACCTAAAGATGTAGTTTTCAAATAGATATATAAGGCATGCTAAAACATTGGCTTTTTCAAAGCATCTTCCTTCTTCTCAGTGGATGGTCGGCTGTAGTATTTCTTTTGGTTCTTCCCTTTCCTATTGCTCATCCCCGACTCTCCAAAGGTATCAAAGTTTGTCTTTCTCGCGTTTTTGTAGTTGTATTTGTTTTTCCCATACTCTTCCTCATCGTCAAAGGAATCAAAAAAGGATGACTTCTCCTTGCTTGTGCCTTGGTTCTCTTTTTTACTCTTGCTTCTCATGGCCTCAAGTTCCTTTTGGAACTGTTCTTGCTGCTGCATGATTTCATCCTTCTCAACCTCCTCGGCTTCAGCCTCACGCTCATCCTCATCATCTATAAAGCTCAGCTCCGTCAAGTCGTTCCCTGCAAACGAAAGCATTTGTGCGGGTGGGTAAACCGTGTATGGCGGCTGTAACTGGCTTATGTTGTTTATGGTGATGGTTCCATTTGATATGTTTAGTTTCTGAAGGATCCCTTTGTACTTGGCACCCGTGGTTGTGGTCACAGAAACGTGTTTCCCTGTATAGTCAGAATCCATATTGTACGATTATTGGTCCTTGAAAGGTTGGTGTTTTTTATATAAAGAAGGTTGATTCAAACCCATTTCTCTAAAAAATAAAAAAATAAAAATTGTGAAATGGTGTGTACGGTGTCTTTCTTTTTTCTTTTTTTTTTTGATAAAGAAAAAAAAATAAAAAATCGTCAGCCGGATATAAGGCTTCTCCCAACTTTCTCTTTTCAACCAAATCACTTGAACTGTATATTGAATCTTTATTTCTTTTGTTACAACCATGGGGGTAAATTGTGTCTTATGAACAGATACGAAATGGGCTTGTTTTTCTCTATCAAGTAGTTATCCAATCTGTTCAAACACTCATAAGGATCGTCTGTATTGTTCCTTTTCATGTAACTCTTCACTGCCTTTATGATCACATGCCGTCTATTGTATTTCTTGATGAACTTCGGTTCACATTTGATTTTCCATTTGGTTCCAAACTCAGCATTCAATTTCTCAAATGAGTGGCCTCGCTCATTGACCTGGTGATGCTGGTTCCATATGTCAACCGCGCTCTTCGTCTTTTCAGGTATCCTCAGTCCAAAAATATCAAAGAACTCCTCCTCAGTGATGATTCCCTTGTCCTTGAACTCATCTGGTATGTTGATGACCACCTTCACATACTTCTTCTTAGGCTTTGAAGCCTTGTCTTCCTCATTGGTGTCTCCCTGTTCAATGTACACATTCGCAAACTGCTGGATGACCTTGTTCATGTTGTTTCCACTTGTGCTTTCTCTAGGGGATGTCGTTTCCAAAGCGGATGTTGTTTCCAAAGTGGATGTTTCGTTGTTAACAATGGTGTTGAATGATAAGCTTGATGATGGCAGGGAGGGTCTCTTCACACTTGCTCCATTGCTCAATGCCAAGCGCACATTAGAATACTTTGGCGACACGGCCACGGTGTTCATTGGCTTATAGCTCAAAACCAAGTTTGGGTCGTTCAGGGGGCTTGCTGCGTTCATGGCTGGTGTTTCCATGGGCATGAGTGGGGTGTTTTGATTGTTGTTTTGAACCAACCCGCTATAAAACATTGGATTGTCCTTGTATGGAGTTTGCCCAACACTATTCAGAAGCATGTATTGCATGAATCCATTGTGAGCTGGGTGTGCTTCAATAGCAGTGACATTGGGCAAAGACGGTGTAGCCTTCTTCATATCCAGGGACACACTGTCACCCAAAACCTCCCTTATGGGCCTCAATTTAGTGTTTTTTTTTAAACCTTTTGATCCGCCTTCATTAGACCTTTCAAGCATTCTTTGTCGCTTCTTCATCAACTTTCTTTTATACATTCGTATGGCCTTTCTGTGAAGCTCCTTTATGGCATCATATTGATCATCCTTCCCCGTTCGCTTGAGTCTCTTCCCATTATCCTTTTTGCTTACCTTAGAATGTCGTTCATTGTTGGATGTCTGCTTAGAGATAATGTCGTCTTTATTCATCTCAACGTCTGAAATCATCTGAGAGTTTGAGGTGTTCTGAGTGTTAATTCTTGATATTGGTAAGGATGAATCAGACATACTAAAATCATCATTATCAAGACTTTTACTTTTTGTTACTTTTTTACCCATTTTTTTATACTTTTCAACCTTATGTTGCTGAATTTTCATTTGATTACTCAATTCTTCCTTTTTATCAAATTGAATGCTCTTTCTACCATTCAGAAGCACTAAATTATCATCGAGTTTGTTATTTTTAAAGTTGTTTGAAGTGACACTTTCCAAGGGCAGCAAGTTGTCATCATCCTGACCACTGGACTCATCATCACTTTGGTACCCATCGGAGTAGTACTCAGCCTTGTTGTTGTTGCTCAACCCACTCAGACCACTAAATCCACTCATCCCTGAAACACTAATATCAAGACTATCATCTGAATCACTTGAATCCCAATCCTCATCCGTTGAGAAGTCCATTCCATCATCGCCCTCCGAAACTACATAATCTTCGCAGCTCTCGCAATACTTTCCCATTTCCAGAGATTGACTAGGTTGCACACTTTCATCAAGTGTGTATCCATCTGATATCAGCCTATTCAGTTCATTCAATTCCTTGAGGTTGAGCATGTCCTCATTGTCCAACAACTTCATCAGATCATTTTCATTGGTCAACAGTATGTCCTTGTTTATGTCCTGGTTGGAGTAATCATTCAAGAAGGACACTTTCACATGCTTTTTGCGTTTTGCTGTCTTATTGAATGCCTTGTGCAAGTGCTCCTTTGTGTGTGTGTTGTCAAACTTCACCTTTATGGTACTGGGTTCAAAAAGATTGCTATCATCTACATTCATATGTGTTGAGTTGCTGTTATCATTGATGTTTCGATTGGGGGTTTCGTTGTTCGTGGTGGTTTCGTAATCAGCTTCAGAGAAGTTGTACTGTGTATAATCATTGGATAGCTTTTTTTTGTTATTTTTCTTTAGTTTCCTTTCTTGTTCCATCTTCTTTTTTTTGTTTAGATATGATGATATAACCTTAAGACCCTTGTGTATTTTGTTGTATATGACCTTTTTCTTTTCAAATTTAGATTGAAGTTCATTATATTGCTTTTGAAGTTCATCATATTTTTGAGGATCTATTGTTTGGTTACCATTAGAGTCCATTATTTAAATTAGTTAATGGCTTGATGGGTGGTGTGACTATATATAAAAAATAACAAATTTGCAAGTCTTTAAAGTAAATATAGTATTTATCGTGGATCAGTTATGTTAGATATATCTTCATTGTTTGGAATACATTCTTTCTTCTTTATAGATTTATTTCAATAGGATACAGATGTATCACTTATTTGAACATTCATATGTCAACATGTTGAAATTTCCAGAAATGAGAATAAAAAGGGTCAAATAAAACAACCCAAAAAAAATTAAAAAAAAAAAAAAAAGAGACAGATGGACCGGTAACGTGTCTCGGCTCTAAGCAATCCACCAAACCGTGAACCCTTTTACAAGGAAAGTAAAGACTTGTAAAAGGTATTTTTGTACAGTATATAAACGTAGATGAGAGTAGCATGGAACTACAAGCAAAATAAATTAAATCTACATTTTATTCTCTTCTGTTTATTTGTATGATTTAATTCAATTAATTATAACATTGAGCATATTGAAAGGATGATGTGTGGAGTTTCTATCACTGTGGAAGACAAAGCACGTGACTACCATATTCCAAAACAGACTTGAAACACCAAGAAACTTTTAAAAAACAAAAAAATCATTGCTTATATTTTTTTTTCATTTTTAATAAAATGGTACATTTTGTGATCTTCTTTTATACCATGTAATGAAATCTTCTACTAAATAATTCATACGACTCTACCCCCCAAAGAAAACTTATCAATTTCTTAATGAGTGCTACAATAAGTAAAACACAAATACTCTCATGGATCAATGAATCCTTGGATTTGAACGTCACCAAACTTGAAACTCTAGGCCCTGGATGTGTTTATATACAACTTTTGGACTACATAAATGAAACTCTTATAAAGTCAGGCACCAGAATACCTTTGCAACTGGTGTACTGGACTGATGATATACTACAAACGGAAAATGATGAAAGTGAACTTGACATGTTCAAAAGAAGAAACTTGAGAATAATCAGGAACTATAAAATTGCTGGTAAGGAAGAAATGACATCCAATTACAAGCTCTTCCAAAAATGGCTCTTGCAAATGAACATCAACAAGAAGGTTCTTATGGACAGGCTGATGCAGTGTAAGTTTCAAACAAACCTTGAGTTTTGCCAATGGTTTTATAAATACATCAACGGTTTAGCAACCGATAAGGGGTTTGCTGATATCTTTGACTTTATATCTTACACAAAGCAAAACAACCTTTACAATGCAACAGAGAGAAGGTACTCGGTCTCTTCAGCAGGCAACACAACCAGCAGCAGTACTAGAACATCAATGCATGAATCAATTGGATCAAGACGATCATCCATGTTGCCCAAGAGAAACACATCCTCAAGAACAAACAGCAAGCCAGCAAGAACAGAACGGACGGAAAGCTTGAACACAGAGGACGAAAGTCTCAAAACCATCAAGAGAAAATATGAAAACATTATACAAACAATCAACACAGAGAGACAGCTGTATTTTGACAAGCTGAGATGCTTGGAGCTGTTGGTTTTGTCAATCCAGGAAAACAACAATCTGAGTGAAAATCCAGAATTGTCACAAATGTTGAATCATGTTTTGAAGATTCTTTATGATAATGACAACTTTCCACAGAATCAAACTGAGGATTTGAACATCATTGATGAGGAAGTCAAAAAAACAAATTTGAATGAACTCAATAGTAAGGAAATACGTATGTTATCCATAGATGATAACGAATTATTTTAATCATTTAATAACATATTTAATGCTTTTTTTTTTTCTCTTTTATATACAAGCTTTTTTTTTTAAAAAAAAAAACTATAACTTTTTTTCAAAGTTGCCATTACTGCTCCAAGTACTTCTCAAACTCATTATGCTTTTCAGGATGGGGTCTTTTACCCAACAACTCCAACATATCCTTTCTGGTGATGGTTTCCTTTTCCAACAATCTATTAGCAACTTTTTCAACAGCCTGTCTGTTTTCAGTAAGCAAGGCAATGCACTTTTCGTGGCAATCAGTAACAATCTTTTTGATTTCTTTGTCCAGAACCTGTGCGGTTTTTTCACTGAATGGCTTGGTGATGCTGATGCCCTGTGACTCGCCAGTGGCAAAGTTGATGTATCCAAGTTCATTTGACATACCGAGCTCCTTGCACATTTTGGAGGCTATGGAAGTGACCTTTTGGAAATCGTTTTGTGCACCTGAGGTTACTGAGTCAAAGAAAATCTCCTCGGAACAACGTCCCCCAAGAGCCATGACCATTGTGTCTATGTACTGTTCCCTGGATAACAGGTTGTTGTCTGAGGGCACGTATTGGGCGTACCCCAGAGCAGCAGAGCCTCTGGGGACAATGGTGACCTTAAGCAACGGATCACAGTGCTTTAGAAACCATCCACAGATAGCATGGCCAGCCTCATGGAAGGCAACAATTTTCTTTTGGTCCGGAGGTAGAACCTTTGACTTCTTCTCTAACCCAGCAATTGTTCTGGATATGGCCTCTTCAAAGTGTGCAAACTCAACTTGATTTGAGTCAAATCTCACAGCTATCAAGGCAGCTTCATTACAAACATTGGCAATGTCAGCACCTGAAAAGCCAGCAGTGATTGAACTCAACTTTCCAGCCAGGAAATCCATGTCCTCTTGTGGACTCAGTTTCAACTTTCTCAGATGGATCTTGTAGATTTGCTTTCTTCCCTCTAAGTCAGGCAAATCAATTTCTATCTTTCTGTCAAATCTACCTGGTCTCAGCAAAGCATCGTCCAAAATTTCCAATCTGTTTGTTGAGGCCATCAAAATGATTTCTTTACCTGGCTGAGATGTGTTAAAGCCATCCATTTCAATCAACAATTGGTTCAGGGTGTTTTCTCTTTCATCATTCCCATTTGAAATTTTGTTGTTGTTTCTTTTCTTACCAATGGCATCAATTTCATCAATGAAGATTATGCATGGACTCAGTGTTCTGGCCAGCTTGAACAGGTCTCTGATACGACTGGCACCCACACCAACAAACATTTCCACAAACTCTGACCCGGATATGCTTATGAATGGGACACCAGCCTCATTGGAACAGGCCTTGGCCAGTAGGGTCTTACCCGTACCTGGCGGACCATGCAGGATGCAGCCCTTGGGGATCTTGGCTCCGAGGTTGTTGTACAAGTGTGGGTTCTTCAAAAAGTCAACAAACTCCATGATTTCAGCCTTTGATTCTTGGCACCCAGCAACATCCTCAAACTTGACACTGATGGCATTGGTGGATGCTGTGTTTGGCGGCGCGGTGGCAGGCGGAACATAGTCCTTTGGATAATGAACCTGAGCCTTGTTCTTGGTCATGCCTGAAAGCTTGTTAAACGGAGAGGATCCACCTCCAAACTGGCCCCTTGTGAAGTAATAAAGAATACCCAGAGTAACAATAGGTGAAATGAACGCGCCGATCATCTGCATATTGGATGGCTGGTTGATCATATAGTAAATAGGTGTGTCTGGGGAGTATCTGTTCATGTAGTCCTCAAACTGCTTGACTGAGCCTATGGTAAATTGGATGACGTTTGCGGTTGTTTTGAAGTACACAGTTACTATGGACTTCTCAGCAACAGTAATCCTTTCAATGTTGGATCTTTGCAAGTCATTGGTCAAGTAGCTACCAATGAAGTCTTGGAATGTTATGGTATTTGCAGACCCACCAGCAAAGTTCTGTTGATTTTCTTTATTGGCAGATGATCCTGAGTTCGCGTAGAATGGGAATAGTAGAGAGGCTATAAACAGAATTATTGCCAACTTAGGTGGTTTAGGCGGACCTTGATTGTTATTGTTGTTATTGTTGTTTTTGTTACTGAAGTTGTTATTGAAATTGCTGTTCAAGTTACCGAATATTTTACTGATGTTATTATTTTGAAATAATTCAACATGTTTATTGCTTAAATAATGATTTAAAGAGTATGCTTTAGTGATAGTAAGGAGTGGTTTGATATTCCATTTATGAATATTACTCGATCTCTTTATTAGAGACTGATTCCTTATCATAATTTTTGTTATGATTGATGATAAAATTATAATAAGTTTATAGGTTGTTTTACCCTTTTTTTTTTTTTTTATATTTGTCTTTACTTCTATTAATATTAAATTTAATTTATCTAATAATTATTAAAATGGTTTTTAGATTATTTATAAAATTAATGAACACATAGAGATAGGGAGGGGTTTACACACACCTATAGACGTACTATGATGATTTCCAAAGGTAAAATTTTTTTTTTTTTAAGGCTAACCAAAAAAGAAGAAGAAGAAGTAAGGACCATGTTCCAATTAGGAAGGTAGTTATTGACTAATGGTTTCAGGGTAAAATTACTTCAAAAAAAGAAGTACCCACGTGCAGATTGAAGAGTGGCTTTGAAGTTAAAAAAAAAACACAAAAAACAATATCAAAAGAAAAAAAAAAAAAATAGACGAATCATCCCAAAATAAATTTGAAAATAATAAATAAAAAAACTTCAACGTTTTTTATTCTTGTCACTTCAAAGCCAAAAAGAATGATTGCTTTTTTTTATTGTATTTAATTTTTCACCTAGAGAATGTTCAAGATATTTTTGAAAGTATGCTTTATTCATTATGCTATTAAACATGACAATAGTGAAATAACTATATTATTTGACTGTACTTTTTACATGTATGCTGTTTGTGTTGTTGCACAATGTGCCTTGTTATTAAATAATGATATACATTGTTCTTAATACGTCTAGAACATCTTACTATAAAACATATTACCATAATATGGATACATGTCCTATATGCTGTCATTTTCATTCAGCATTAATATATGTTATGAAAATATTCAAGAAGTACAAAATTTTTACAAGAAAACAACAAAAAAAAAAATAACACTTACGCTTTTGCTTTGTAATTTACAGTTGATGATAAGGTGTTAAACCTTTTCATAGCCATTATTCCCAGTAACAAAAAAAAAATAAAAAATGTTGAAAACGTTGACAACGTTGTCCTTAAAAAAAAAAGAAAATTTTTTTTATAAAATTCTCCTTCCTGAGTTTTTATTTTTTCAAATTCTAATATTTCAAAAATAAAAAAAAAAAGATTAAAAACAAATTTTCATTCTCCTTCTTATTAGATAATTACTTCTAGTATAATAATGGAATACTTCTAAGCTAAACAATGATCTTATGAGTTTGAATTATTTTTATAAGAGGCAAAAGTTTATAATCTCGATAGAAATATAAGTAACATCATACCCCCAAAAAAAAACAACATAAAACCATACAACAAAAATCAAAGCGAAACCAAAAAAACTTCAATTCATTGTTGATATCAACATTTATTACTTTTCAATTACATAACCAATCATTGTTCTTTCTTTTAGTGTATTATCAAGTAATTTAAACCATTTGCTACAATACACACACCTCTCTTGAATCAGACCAATTTTTTTTAAAAAAAAATTATAATAAATGTCTGGAAAATTACCATCAATCAGCTCAATGTTAAACAATGAGGACAAAAACAAATCAGTTTCACATACTCCACTGCCAGGAATGAAAACCAATTCATACTCGAACTTGACATCCATTTCAAAGCCTCTTTTGAATGTAAATAATCCAATCCGTCATGAATCATATTCACCTCATAATATAACTAACTACAACAAACAAAACCTTACCATTCCTGTTGTTAACAATCCGTACTCAGTTTCTGCATCCCCATACGTCAACTCAATGAAGTTCAACAATCAGTTACAAGTAACTCCAGTGTCAGCAAACACAATTGTTTATAAGCAGTATCCTAGTGCTAATGTTCCCAGCTTTCCAATGAACACCAAAAACTCGTTTTCGGATCCATCGATGGGATATAGCAACATAAACACACCGACCAACTCAGCTCAGTTTGTTTGTCCCCAACCTTATAGCAACTACCTAAGAAAACGCTCCTCATTGGATATACCTGGTACTAGACAAAATTTCCAGCCCTTACCAATGATGTATCAAGGCAACATCATCCAGTCCACAAATCCCTCCCCAATAATGCCTCACCCATTAAACTGTAATATTAATAATGACATGGATACCAATGCCCACAACATAAACTACACTCCTATCAATCAACAAATGTTTATCAACCCAAAGTATAACGATAAACCTCAATCAAATGATTTGATCAAAAAGCCATTGAAAAGAAAGAATCCTCATAGAGCCTCTAAGGACAACAACTCAATTGTTGAGGTTGATTGTCTCCATGTTGAAACTCCTACAAAAAAAGTTCCTAGACCAAGAAATGCATTCATATTATTCAGACAACACTACCATAAAATTATTTTCAAAGAGCAAAGCGAAATTCTTTTGAACTCAAAGGAAAATTCAGTAGAAAGCGACACAACTGTTGACTCATTCAAGTTGAACTCAACAGTCAGCAAAGCCATTGGGATGAAGTGGAAAAACTTATCTCCTGAAGAGAGGTCTCATTGGACTGACCTTGCTGAAAAGGAAAAAATCGAACACAGCTTGAAATACCCGGATTACAAATACGTTCCTAAACGTAGGAAAACTATAACAACTACAAATTCTTTACAAAAGACAAAAGAATGATTAGATATATACACTCAAAAGGTCTTTTTTTTTTTTTTTTGGTATTTCGTCTTTGTTTATATTTTCGAAGTTATGATTATGTACTTACCCCAATTTTTAGTGCACTTAATTTTTCTCAAATAAGATTCTAACCTAAAAGTGGGAAACAGAAAATTTTTAGAGTTTATTTTTTTTTTGGTTCCAGAGGAAAACGAAAATTTTTTTTCTTTTCATTCCTTGTTAAATTGTTCTTTTTCATCATTTTCCTATAAAATAATAAATAATAAGATAGAGAACCCATACACAGGTATATATTCTGAAAATATGCTTTCAACAATATATAAGCCACATAGCAAGCTAAACAATCCTTGTTTGGCTTTAAACATAACCAAAAAGTTTCAGTCATCAGCATCTGGATTGAAAAAGGCTCTTCCACACAAGGATTTACCTAAAGATGTGAAGATGATTGTCAACAGTTCCAATCCTGAAAAGGCTGCTGATGTTTTAGATAAACACGTTCTTCATCAATATATCAAATCTGCCAAGTTGTCTGCAATTGCTCACATGAACACACCTGATTTGGATAAAGGAAAGTCGAAAATAGTCCTGCCAAAGGTACCTGAAAAGTACGACACTTTCCTAAAGCTTGATGATTTTTTTGATTACAAGCCAGGTTCAAATAGCAAATATAACACTCTATCCAGAAAGGATCCATACTGGGCTCCTGACAGACAGCATCTACCAAACGAGATTTTCATTGAAAAAAAGTACTCATTAACAGAATCAAAGAGAAAGGGTGAAGTTGGTGTAATTCAAGAGGCCAAGGAAGCTGTAAGTATATTGGCTCCTGAAAAGCAAAGATTTGCATTGAAACAACATCTAAGAAACATTAAGCTTACAGAAGCCGCCTTGAAAAACAATGTTTCACTATCATACATCAAAAGAAACCTAACTGAAAAGACTTTATCCATGAGAAAGTTCATCAATAAGAAAGGTTCCACCAAAAAGGCCACATTCTGGAGATTGATTGCCGTTGGTGACGGTAATGGCATGGTCGGAATTGGTGTTGGTAGATCCAAGGACAGTGCAGACATAGCCTCTGTCCAAGGGTTCATCAAAGCCGTCAAGAACCTGCAATACATCCCAAGATACGAAAACAGAACAATCAGTAACCAGATCACTGCCAAGAAGGGTGCTTGCCACTTGAATCTGTTGCCAGCTCCTCCAGGTTCAGGTATCAAGGCCTGTCCAATCATCTATGAGTTATGTAACTTGATTGGTATCAAGGACCTACACAGTAAGGACTTCAAGGGTAGAAACCACTTGAACACTGCTAGTTTGTTTATTGAAGCTTTGAAGACAAAGCAAAAGTCAATTGAGGAATTATCCTTGTTAAGAGGTCGTAATATAATCGATGTCAAAAAGGCTTATTTCCAGTAAATGGAATGTTTTAGATGAGTGTGTATGTGTTTTTTTTTTGCTTTTTATAATTTTTGGCGTCATTCTGTATATATAGAGTTAATAAAAGTATGTAAATAGTTTAATATCCTGGCTTACTTGGTTACTGTGATCTTTTTTTTATTATTTATCATCATCAAATCGGCATCGATCATAGCATCGTTTGTGTCTTAAGCCTCATCAAATACATCAAAAATAAGAAAATGAACTAAAGCGATTTTCTCAAGGGGGGGGAAAAAGGATCTACATCAAGCGCTGCAAAGTCGTTTGTTTCTAAGTAGTCAAAAAAGTGAAGATGTGTACTAAAGAGGTGGTTAATGGGTACAACACATACATGCTGCAATACCGTTGGCATATATCTTTATTGCATGAAGTTGATCATAGTGAAGAAATGGTCTTTAACCATAAGACTTTTATTTTAAAAAGATCTTTTCTTCTACAACTTTGGGAAAAGATATATAAAGTCAAAGAATGATAAATTACAAGAAATGTTCACAAATGTCCCATCTTTTCTATGCTATTTTGGCAAGTAAAATCTCACTACTGTAAGCATAATATACAATGCCACATCATAATTTTTATTTATTGAACAACACCTAAAACATTCAATACATTTCTTGAAATTCTGCTATTTTTGCATATACCCGATGAGCGACCAACCCTTCTCCCCAATAAATGGTTATGAAAAAAAAAAAAACACCATTACTGAGAACGAAAAACTTATATGATATTTTCAAATTTCCTAACTTATCTAAATTAAATGGCATTGTGTCTGTCAGGAAATAGGAAAAATAAAACTGCAGTAACCAAAAATATTTTGAATTATTAGAAGAGTGAAAGCTACTCTTTTTTTTTATATCATCTAGCTAATCAATTTGCTATGTTAATACACAACAACCTATTTAAAATGATACCTAAACAGGCATCATTGTTGAGAACCAATCAATCAAGATTGATATCCAGAAATCTATCTATACTCTCATTAAGCACCCCATCGATAAAAACATCTAGACACGGGTTCCATGTATCTGCTCGTAGATTTTATAAAACCCCTAAAACAGATTGGGTACCGATGAAGACCACCAAAAACTACTTACAAGAAATGAAAAAAGATGAACAAGAGGGCACAGTCACAAAGATTGTGAAATTTATTATCTGGATGCTGTTAATAGCCATGCCTCTGGTTGCTTTGCGTCTGGCCTATTGGCAATATAAAAGATTACAATGGAAAACACAATTAATCACCGATTGTGAGGAAAGATTGGAGTTACCTCCAATCAAGCAAGATGAAATGCTGAACAATCTTATGGATGGGGAGGATCTAGAAAAGTTGGAATACATGATGAAGAACGATCCTGAGGCCTTTGAGGAGTACGTGTTCAAATTCAACAAAAACATAGAGGATAACCATATCTACAGAATCCTAGAATTAGTAGGGCAATGGGATTACTCAAGAGAACTCTTTGTTGGTCCTAAGGTTAAGGATAAACAAAAAGGTTACAAGTTGATATGTCCATTTGTTTTGAAAGGCGGTAAGTATGATGGCCAAAGAATATTTGTTGAAAGAGGATGGGTCTCAGAAAGAAACGTTGT
Organism: Hanseniaspora lachancei; assembly: GCA_030567275.1. NCBI lineage: Eukaryota > Fungi > Ascomycota > Saccharomycetes > Saccharomycodales > Saccharomycodaceae > Hanseniaspora > Hanseniaspora lachancei. The sequence continues at coordinate 72,037 of JAJLRX010000234.1, read as the reverse complement.
TCCATACTTAAGAAAGTTGAAGAAACTCAGTTGTCCACAAGGTATAATCAAAATCAAAGGCTTCATGAAATATGCTAGACCATTATCACATGGACAGTTCAAGAGATACGATAGAGACAGTAGAAATTGGCAGGTTGTGGATCTTCCTGATATGTTGACTGAAGCTGAATGCTGTATCCCGCTGTACTGTCAGCAAATGTCTGATATGTACGATCACGAATACATAGCAACCATCAAGGACATCCCTACCAGCTCTGAAAAAATAAAACCACCAACAGTCCTGAAAAGGGCCTTTAACTGGATTTTAAGAAGAGATAACTCCATCAAGGAAAGTAATACCAATGCTAACGAATGCTCAACTGCTGGTAAAATCATAGAGATCAAGGATGTAGCTGACCATTCATTTCAACATGACACACACCAGTTTATAGAAGCAGGTGTGCCTCTAGGCGAAGATGCCGTGTTAAACTTGAGCAACAGTCATTTCCAATATATGGTCACATGGGCCTTACTTGCTGTATCATCTGGTGTAGCTCTGTTTGTGTTTGTATCTCGTCAACGAAAGAAAGGGTTGGTTAAGGTTCAGGATATTAAGAAATTCAAGGAGCAAAGATCCAAGAAGATCTTTGGCTAATAATGCAATCATGATTTCTTTTTCTGTATATACATTGGATGTAAATAGTCATTTTTTCTATGTTCAAACTGAGCACATTTGTGTGGATTGGATATTTAGACTTTGAAGCATTTACGAGGTGTCACGTGCTCGTATTCATTCAACAATGTATTTTTCTTTAAGAAAATTTTTTTTTTTGGTTTAGAAATTTTGCTTCGCAAAAAAATAGGAAAAAAGTAAAAAATTTTCGCTCCTTAGTTTTGGGTATTCCCATAAAATGTTCACAGTGTGTGTTTACTAATGTTTTTCGATACATAAACACTATCATATGTTGAATTTTCAGCTGTAGTATCTATATAAATAAATGTATAAAATCTTAAACCAGTAAAGTTAATACCTTGATTGTTATCAATACAGTGCATATAGTTTACTTTTTGTAAATTTACATCAAACTAATACAATATAAAACATTTTCCTTTTTTTTTTTGCAATCAGAATTGTTTATTTCCCTCACATAGACTTAGATATAAACAATGTCCACTATTGAAGATCAAAATCAACAAGCTGTTGATCAAATACACGATGATGAACAAGAGAAAATTCATGAACTTGAAGACGACTCCTCTAATTCTCAAGGAGAAGACGTTTTCAAGGACTCTTCAGAAGAAGAATCTGAGGATGATGAAGATGAAGCCATGAAGCTGAGAGATGAGTTGATCAATGACGACGAAGATGATGAAGAAGATGCATCCAGAGTCTCCAAAAAGAAAAGAAGAAAAAGAAGAAGAAGTGAATCTGCTGATGAACTGGATGAAGATGACTTGGATTTGGTCATGGAAAATGCAGGTATTGCTCCACCTATCAGATCCCAACAAAGCCAAGAGGGTTTGAGAAGATTAAAGGCTGCTGATGAGGAAGCTGCAGAAAAACCTGTGCTTACTAAAAAGGCAGTTTCACATATCATGGACAACTTCTTCAACGACGATGAACAACCTGGTGAAGTTGATGAGGATGATGAGGATAACTTTGATGATTTCATTGATGAGGACGAAATGGATGATGACAACGAATACGATGAAGAGTCATTAGCTGAAAAAAAGGAAAGATCTAAAAAATTAAAACAACAACAAAAGAAAGCCTATCAACAATCGGGATTGTCTCCAGATGTTCTACAAGAAATGCTTGAGGTCTTTGGTGATGGGTTTGATTACGATTGGGCCTTAGAAGCTGAAATGGAAGAAGAGGAACAAGAAGAAAACAGTAACAAAATCAGTCTTGAAGACGTTTATGATTTGGAAGACTTGAAGGCCAAGATGATGACCGAAGAAGATATGATAATTAGAAACAAGGATGTTCCTGAAAGATTACAAATTTTAAGATCCAAGGTTGAGAACTACACTCCTTTCGAAGATACTTTACTTGATCAAGAAATTCAGTGGATTTCGAAAAAACTGATTGATGAAAAAAACATAGACACTCCATTCCAACAAGAATTCATTGAGGTTGTTGGTGCAGCATTGTTCTACATCACCAAAGAAAACCTGGAACCAGCTTATTTGATCAATTATAAAAGAAGATTTTTGTCTTGGGGTGATTCTGGTCATGTTTTGAAAACATTAACCAATGATGATTTATGGAATATTTTGTACTTGGACTTTGAATTCCATGCCATCATATCCAAAAAGGAATTTGTCATGAAGTTTTATAAATCCTTGAATATTGTTGATTCTGTTGTTGAAGAATTTATTTCCTCCACTGATGTCAACTTATTACAGGATCTATTTGAGTATATGGAATTCAATTACCCTCATGAAATCAATCAGGTCATGAAGCAAAAACAACAAGAAGATATCAAAAACGGTATTCAAAAGAAGAAGCTTCATTTGAAGAACAGTAGTTATGATAAGTTCAAGAACTCTTCCTTGTATGAAATTATCAAAGAAGCTGGATTAAACACATACAGTTTGGGTCAAAACATAATGTTTGATTCCTTAGTTTATAATGTTGAATCTCCAAAGAGTAACTTAAGTCCTGGTAATCTATTGGATTCTATTGTATCCTCTGATGATAGTGGATTGGACGCTATATTCAAAAATGATTCTAGATTAGCCATGGAAACAATTTCGAAGTATTTCATCCTAGAAATTTACAACTCACCGAAAATTAGAGAGTCCATCAGAAGTAAATTCAAGAAAATTTACACCGTCAATGTTAGTCTGTTACCAAAGGGTAAAAATGAAATTCAACCTGGCTCACCTTACGAAGATATTAAATATGCCATTGAAAGAATTGAATCCAAGATCTTGAAACACCCAGAATCCTTCTTGAAGATGTTAGAAGCTGAAAAGGGACATTACTTAAATATCTTGATCAAGATTCCTGAGGAGGAAAACTTCTTGAACCATTTGTTCCAAACTTGCTTTGCCATTGACAAGGAAGATGAAGTCAATCAAGCCTGGAATGATTTCAGAAAAAGATGCTTTATTGAAGCCTTACACAAGATTTTGGGAGAAATAGCTGCAGAAATCAAATCTGACTTGACCAAGAAGTGTGGAAGTTTGATTTCTTTAGAAATTAAAAAGCAATTCTCCAATCTTGTTGATCAAGCCCCTTACAGATCAGAAGCTGGTTCTTATGAACACAAAGTCTTGAGTATCACTTGTGGAAATGGTAACTTTGGGAAGGAGCCTGTAGTTGCTGTAATCTTAGATCACTACGGAAAACTATTGGATGATTATGTTTTTTATCACAATCCATTTGCCTTCAATGGATCTGAAAATGGAAATCAAGAACTGGAGGGCAAGAATTATGCCAACTTTGATGAGGAGTTTAAGGTTCTAGTTAAAAAGTGGCAACCATCATTGGTTGCAATCAATGGATTCAATACAGCAACACTGAAGTTCATGAAGAAATTAAGAGCCATCATTCAATATCACCAAATAAAATCATCAGAGTTTGTGTTCCAAGAAGAGACTAATGAGGAAGTCAACATTCCATTAGATGTTGTCTTTGCCAATGATCAAGTTGCCACTCTGTATCAGTTCAATGAAAGAGGTAAGATTGAGTACCCAAACAAGGCCCCTATCATTAAGTACTTGATATCCATTGGTAGATTCATTCAAAATCCATTGTTGGAATATGTCAATCTGTCCATCAATGAGATCTGTTCATTGTCCATACATCCATATCAACACTTGATCTCCACGGACTTGATGGCAAGATTGGTTGAGCAAGTTCTGGTTGACTCCACTTGTATAACTGGTGTTAAATTATCATTCTTGCAAAAGAAAATTCCACATTATTTACCATTGGTTGAATACTTACCTGGGTTCGGTAAGAGAAAAGCCTTACAATTCATTGAGGATTTGGAGCAAGAAAATACGGAATTGGTTAGTAGACAGCAATTGATCACCAGAAACATTCTTTCAAAGACCATCTTTATCAATGCCATTGGATACATCAAAATAGGTGAGCTATCGACATTTGTGGGTGAAGATACCTTTGGAAAGAAAAATAAAAAGAAAGTTCAAAGTATTACATCAGAGCAAGATGTATTTGACTGCTCCTCAATACATCCTGAGGATTACGAACTGGCTAGAAAATATGTTCTGTTTGTCTTGGGATTGACCAAGGATGAAATTGATAACTTATTCCAAGAGGATGGCTTAAGTGAAGATGAAATAAGTGAAAATGAACAAAAGGTTTACAACATGGTTTTGGAGTTCTACAAAAAGAGTAAACAAGAAAGAACTGAGTTGGTCAACTTGGCAAAGGCTAAAAACTTCACTTTTGCTCAATATGTGTTGGAATGGGAGGAACGTGATCATCCTGAAGAAGCAAAGAAAAGTTCTATTGAAGAGGATGATGAGGATGAAGATGATGATTATGCCATCAAGAAGACAGAGAAAGGGGATGAGAACAAAATTGATCCAAGAATCAAAAAGGCTGTCAAGTTGTACATTTTGTTGGTGAACATCTATTATGAGTTGATTGAACCATCATCTGAAGCAAGAAAAACATTCAAGATATTCAGCGAACAAGCAACATTTGAAAATTTGACCAATGAGGATGAGATGTCCTTCCATGTCGGAAAGGTAGTTTCCATGAAGGTTATTAAGTTCAAGCCTGATCAAGTCATTTTAGTTACAAACTCTGGTGTTGAATGTGCAGTCTTCAAAAACAAATGCGACTTGCCAAATCCAAATGCTAGCATCTCATCTGTTTACGATCAATACAAAACTTATCCTGTGAAAATTTTGAGTATCAACTATGCAATGATTCAATGTTCAGGATCATTGTTGAGAATAGACACTGAAAACAATTCATCATTGAATGGTTCCACTTTTGAAAATGATGAAGAGGAGTATGGTCCATGGGATGATTTACAAGAAAGAAAGGATATTGAAGAAGAAAGATTGAGAAATGAATCCTTAAAGAACAATGTCTTGGGTTCCAATAAGGGTATCAAGATCATCAATCATCCATATTTCCTAACTATGAATCGTTTGCAAGCTGAGGAGTATTTGAATTCCAAATCAAATGGTTCTTTTGTTATAAGACCAAGCAACAAGGGTTTGGAACATTTGACCATTACCTTTAAGATAGACAAGTTCCTTTGTGAGCATTTGGATATATTGGAAATCAGACAAGCAGATGGAAGCATTAAGTACAAGTGTGACAACATAATCTACCAGGATTTAGATCACATCATTGAATCCAATGTAAGATTCAAATTGAAGTTGTTGAAGAACTTGAGATTGAACGAAAAGTTTTTGAATGAACCTAATGAAGAAGCCGTAAACAAGAAGGTCGAAACCTTTTCTAGCAACAATCCTAGTAGATCAGTATACTTTTTCTGCATAGACTTCAAGAATCCAATGCATGTCTTGCTGAAGTTCAAAGTCAATGGAAAATCAAAACTGGTTACATGGCAAGTAAAGTTAACCAACAAGGGATATCAATTGTTCAATTTGACATATCCAAATGTTGTAAGTTTGTGTAATGGTTTCAAAAAGGTGTTAGCAATGAATATGAAGAAGTTGAAGGAAAGTAAACTCCAAGCCGAACAATTAAAAGCTTAATGATTATATATCTCCTTTTATTTTAAGATATAAATTTGTGTTTATTCGGAATTACAACTGGAATATTCATTATCCCAAGTTGAGATCTTTTTAGGCCAAGAAGCCTTAAACGCTAAGATGTCAACATGCCTAATTACACGACAAGAACACAAATAGAAAGGCATCTGCTTCAGCTTAATGACCATATGATAGCCACTTTTGTTTTGAGTTAATTAAAAGTTACTCAGGATTACTTTTTTTGAACATAAAAAATCAAACCATGAAGAGGAAACCCTATCTAGGCCAAGAAGCACTGGCATTTTTCCCTACCAAAAAAAAATAAAAAAAAAGAAACTTTTGAAAGGCGTTCGTATAAATCTCTCAAAGGCGGCTAAATGAAAATATCAACTAAAAGAAAAAAAAAATTAGTGGATTACTTCTTTCGGAAGAAACACTTTCTTTTAGGAAAAACTCATGTGGGTAACTAATAATCATTTTCCATCAATTTTTTTATAGATCTTCTCCCCTTAGTGTTTTTTTTTTTTTTTTTTTTTCAAACTGTGTGTTAAAAAAAAAAATTTCTTCTTCTTCTAAATGAAGTTCATGTTACAATCTAAATATAACCTGTAACGTAACACCATAGAAATACGTTCATATAAACTTAAACATTGTTGAACTTAATATATCAGCTCCCGTTTTTCTGTTCCTAATATCATAAAAATACAAATTTAAGTAACTTATTTGGGTCACTCATCAGAAAATAAATAATTTATATTATCAATTTTTTATTCATCAAGTACCCTATATTTTACTTGGTTTTTATTTCCTACCTTCAATAATTAAACACCAATGTTACAGAGAACTTTGGTCAACTCCCAAAAGAGATCAATTCTTTTGAAATCTTTTACTTACAATACAACCCCTGTCATATTCAACCTTTATAGATCCAGCCCAGTTGCTCTGCAGTACTATAGATCATACTCCACAAACAAGGATGAAAAATCCGATACTAAGATAGAAGTTCCTAGCAAGCAAGTGGAGCCAATAGGTGTCACTAAAGTTGAAAAGCCTAAAGATCAAGGCAGCAAGATGCAAAAAATGTGGGTTGCTGTTAAAGACGGTGTTGCTCATTTCTGGGACGGTACCAAGCTTTTGGCCTTGGAAATCAAGATATCCACCCATTTATTGGTTAAATACTCCACTGGTCATGAATTAACCAGAAGAGAAATGTTGCAACTTAAGAGAACCACTACTGATGTTGTTAGATTAGTTCCATTCTCTGCCTTTGTTATCATTCCTTTTGCTGAATTACTATTGCCAGTTGCCTTAAAAGTCTTCCCAAACTTATTACCATCAACTTATGAAACTTCAAAAGACAAAGAAAAGAAGTTAATGGGTTTGAAGAAAACCAGAACCTTGGTCTCTGATATTATCACCAATGCCAAGAGCATGAACCATTTCAAGCCAGACGACATCTCCAATGAACAAAAGGTTCTTTTCAACAGCTTCTATTTACACGTCAGAAAGACTGGTAAGCCGGAATCTGTTGGCCAATTAATCAAGGTTGCTCAACTCTACAAAGACGATGTTGTTTTGGATAACTTAACCAGATCCCATTTGGTTGCCATGGCTAAATACATTAACATTCAACCATTTGGTACAGATGTTATGTTAAGATACAGAATAAGATACAAAATGTTACAGTTAAAGAACGATGATAAGCAAATTCACTATGAAGGGTTATCTTCTTTGAATTCCACTGAATTGAGATTAGCTTGTATGAACAGAGGTATCAGAACTGTTAACCAAACTGATGTTGATTTAAGGGAAAACTTAAAGATCTGGTTAGATTTGAGATTGAAGGAAAAGATCCCATCTACTTTATTGTTATTAGCTGTTGCTCATAATTATGGTGATTTAACCACAAACGCCGCCTCTTTATACGACTCGTTATGTTACGTATTGCAAGCCATTCCTGATGAATTATACCACGAAGTCAAAGTCAATGTTATTAAGCAAGATGACGATTCTAAGGCTAAGCTAAGACAATTGAAGGAACAAGAAACCCTAATGGCTGACGAAGTTGAACAAGAAAAGAGCACTATTGTTAAAATCAGAGATGATTTAAACTTAGATGAAGAAAAGAAGGAAGCTCTAAAAAAAATTGCTGAAAAGGAAGAATCAGTCAAGGAAATTCCTGAAAAGAAGTAACTTCAATAAACATTTCTACTATATTCATTGTATATAAATAACTTAAACCTAAATGCCATCTTTGCTTTAAAATATGAAAATCTTTATATTCTATTCTGTTAATCTTTTGACTGCTTTTAGACTTTCAACAACAACATCTGGCATACCGGGTCCATCGGCAAATTTAAACCCACCAACTGAAATGTTGTTATTTACCAGTAAATCTTCTTTCAATACCGTTCTGATATCTTTTTTCTTGTCACTGTTAAACCCTTTGCCTGGGCTATAGAAAGGAATGCTATTGTCAGCAAATGTAAATTCTATCAATAGATCTTGGTCTTGTTTCAAAGAGGATAATTGATCTTCTGTTAATCCTAACTGATCCTCAAACATCTTGAATACAAACTTCTCTCTGTATTCATCTATATTAATATCTTTTATCTCTTTCCCATTATATGAAACCATCATCGTCATTTTCGTATAGTCGCACTTGCTTGAATCTTCAGAATCAATTAAGAACTTTTGACTGTAGAAATTCTTCATATTTTGTTCAATCACTGAATCAAAAATACAACCTAATAAACTGGTGTGGCAATTCTTTGGCACTAAAAACCCAAATGCACTGATATTCGGATGTATCAAGTTTTTCTTAGGATGGTATACATTAATAAGCAAAACATTTGTTCCCTTGCCCAAGCTGTTATTATATTTCATAAACTCGTCATTGTTCAAATAAAAGTTATCAGAAATTGTGGATAAATGCACATGATCAAAAGATATATCGTTATTCACTGCCAGGTTTTTATTAACTAAATCAATGCTTCTAACATCATAATCAAATTTAAAAGAAACGTTTGGGATTTTTTGCAAATAATCATGTACTCTGTTAGGCATAGTAGACATTCCATCTTTAAAGGCAACCAAGGGTATTTTTCTCAACTCATCGTAATAGTTGAGCATGTTTCTTTCATCAAGGCTCAAAAACTTGGCAAAATCAAATATTTCCTCATTATTTGTTTTCACTTTAGATTGATTCTTGGCAAACAGCCCTCTAAATATACCACCATAAGTCTTTTCGTAGTTGACCAATCTTGGAATACAATAGTTAGCACTCAATTTTTCAACATCGGTGGCATAAATACCAAAAAACAAAGCAGATGCCAAGTTGCTTACCAATTTATCATTGCCAAATCTCCTTTTCAGAAAATCATAAATACTCTCATCTCTCTCAACAGCATGCTTGGATTTGTTGAGATATTCATATATTAAACTTTTAAAGAAACCTTCAGAAGCACCACTTCTCATAAATTGCCAGAAGCTTTCTTTTGTTACTGGAGGCACTTGAACCAGTTTTTTGTGATTTTTAGGATCAACTATAAATTTTCTGTTAGCCACAGACTCTTTTTCTATGTACATGATGTGATCTTTGACGTCAGGGTTCATCTTTATCAAACTCTGTAAAATCAAAGATGTTCCTGGACTAACTCCTCTCAAGGTTCTTGGCCCCTTTTCTAACTTCAAGTTAGATTTGCCATCAATATGTGTGTGTATCCAACCACCAACCCTCTTGTCTTTAGAACTGGACTTATCGAATACGGTGATTTTCAAATCAGGTCTTTTCAAATTTAAAAAGTACGTGAAAAACAGACCTGATATTCCACCACCAACAACACCCACAGAGCCATTCTTAGGTAAGTGCTTTAAACCATTCATTGACAATAATATATTAGGCTAGGCTTTGTTTATCTGGTCTGGTTCTATTTATGAGGTTCTATTGTTGAGTAGTAGATTCTTGAAGTATCAATATGCTTCACCAAAAAAAAAAAAAAAAGGAAGGAAATCAAAATTGTAATATTCGTTTATAAGAATATATATACCGCAGAGAAATACATTATCAGCTTCAATCTCTTGGGATGTTCACCCGTTCAAGTTTGATCTTCTTGTAAGCTTGTGTATCCTGCTTGAATTCTTTTTCTTCAAGGATCCAATCTGGCTTCAACAATGTCAATACATTCATGTAGTTTTTTTTAGTCATGATTAGGGAAATGTACATTAAATAAGCTCCATTTTTGATGGATTTCTTAAACAATGATGATGTGGGGTGTATGAACAACTCATCTTCTATTGATCTGTCCATGTTCCTGTTATAGATTTTTTTAGACTTCTTGTCTGTGTTCATCAAATTCTCAAATACATTGTTTTCTCGTTTTACTACAATGTTGACCTTGAACGCCTTTATGAATGCTTTAATCACATTTTCCTTCTTAAGTTCACTTGAGTTCATCTCCAATTCAATTGATTCACTGATTTGTATTAACTGATTCAGAATATCAATTACTTTCAACATGTTCTTTGTATTTATGAAATACTCTTCACACCATTTTCCAAAGGGCTTCTTTCTTCGTGAATCTGCACACTCTTTGTTTCTTTCCATTTCTTTGTATATCTTCAAGTAGTTCAGCAAGTCTGATTCATATTCGTTTTCTTTAAAGTTCTTGGCAAACATCTTATTGAACTCAAATCTTTCCTTATCGGTCTTCAAAATTTCAAAAATTGAATTACCTATATTCAAAAAAGATATAATTATCAAAACCTCTCTCAAGCAACTTAATTTGCTAGCTTCCAATAAAGTTTTTGACAAATAAGGGTCCAATGGAAACTGGACCATTTTTTTGCCTTCATTTGTTAGAGAACCCTCCTCCCCATCATCTTCTATAGCATTCAAGTAAAACAGTTGCTCCAATGCATTTTTGAATTGAATCAATGACGGCGGCTCTATAAAGGGGAACTTAATAACACTTTGTTCAACATCAACATTCATCTTCTTGAAAATAGACAAAATCATCTTCAATTGCAAAACAACTGTACAAAGATTGACTCTTTGTATTTCTGGAACTGAACTATCCAGTAATTCATGGTCGTATGTATTTTTTGTGAACAACCTGAAACACTTACCTGGCTTGACTCTACCAGCTCTACCCATTCTTTGATCAGCCTGTTGTTTGGAAACAGGTACAACTTTTAATTGATCAATCTTCAAGAATGGATTGTAAACATTGATCTTCGTGTATCCACAATCAACAACGTATTTGATATTAGGAATTGTTAGGGATGTTTCGGCTATATTGGTGGACACAATGATTTTTCTAAAGTTACTTTCTATGAAGATCTTGTCTTGTACAGCTTGCGACAATGAAGAATAAATGGGCAGTACAGATATGTATTTTTTCAAATCATCTTCGTCCAAATATTCACCAAGATTCTTGATCTTCTCATTGATCATCTCAACACATTTCTCAATCTCCTCCGCACCGGTTAGAAATATTAAAATGTCACCATCCAAATCCTCGTTAAAGTGTATATCAACAGCCTTGTCTATGGATAAGGTTAAATAATCATACGTTGGAGCTGACAAGTAATTAAGTTCCACTGGAAAAGTCTTACCTGGAATTCTCAATATAGGACACTTCCCAAAAAAATCAGAAAACATTTCTGCATTCAATGTTGCTGACATCACACATACCTTCAAGTCTGGTCTTATTTTTGTAATCTCCTTTAAAATACCCAAGATAATATCACAGTTCAACGATCTTTCATGTGCTTCATCAATTATCACGAGATTGTATTTCTTCAGCAATGGATCGTTAAGAAATTCTCTTATTAAAATACCATCAGTCATGAAAAGAATCCTTGTTTCGATACCTCTTTGCTCTTCAAATCTCACTTTGTATCCAGACACTATTTTGTCCTTTATACCTATTTCTTCATTAACTCTTTTGGAAACAGATATTGCAGCCACTCTTCTTGGTTGAGTGATGATTATTTTATAGCTCTTATAAACCTCGTGAATGTACTGACACAGTTGTGTGGTCTTACCAGAACCCGTTTCACCAATAATAATCGATATCTGATTTGAACTTACAAGATCTAAGATTTGTTGTTTGTATTGGTAGATTGGTAACTTTTGACGTATTTCCGATATCTCACTCTTCTTTTTCGATTTCGATTTATTTTGAATTCTGGTATTCTTCAGATATTCCATATTCTTCAATAAATCAATGTCTAAGTTTTGGTAATCCACTGCATTCTCTTTATGCTGCTTGTTTGTTTGGTTATCCTCAAGTAATCCGGATTTTCTTGTAGAGTTTCTGGTAAATAGTCCATGTGTATCTTTACTGAACGTTGGTAGATTAGGTTGGTAGTCAATTTTGCCATCTTCCTTATTATCCCTTTCATCACCTTTAAGCTGTTTCAAATGATTGTACTTCAAAAAATTTGGAATTTGTTTCTTCTGAGAGGTATCTTTTAGTATTACAATTTCTTCATCAATCTCATCTTGATTTCTTTTAGTCTTTTTACTAGTATCTTTTGGGATAAGTATATCTGTAATCTCACTTACAGAGTCACTCAATCCAAGGGAATCGAGCCATTGATTTATGTTTTTAGAGTTCTTTTCGGAATTGGTTATTATAAACCTGCATATTTTATCCAATTTGCTTCCATCTGTTGATTCAAGTCTTTTTTTTATGCTTTGATTCTTTGTTAGCACAGTCTTCATTTTTTCAAGTTGAACATCATTATTTGATTCGTAATTTTGATATAAAGCACTAGCCAGTTTCTGTAACTTCCATGACGGCAATGCATTATTGTGTAGATCTAGTCCTCCGTTAGTGAACTTTTCAATCGTACTTTCCTTATCATAATTAGTAGCATATAAAGAATCCATAAATTTATCTTTGATATAGTTCAAAACTACATCTGCTTCTTTTGTTGTTTTCAAAGCATGCTTTAAGTTCAAAAACCTGAGTATTTTCTCATCGATGTTTAAAGTGTTATCATCCAGGTAGTCATGGTTATTGTGGCGTCTATTAGAATCACTATTCCTATAAAACTTGCCTCCATCATTGTTTTTTCTATGATTATAGTATTTCATAGTCGAGGTTGGGTTTTTATTGTTTTTTCTTTAGTTACTTTTGTTATTGGTACTTTTGATCTATGGTCGTTGTGTGAGGTAAAGAACCAGAGTCATCAGATCAATCATTGGCAAAATATATATAAATTTGAGAATTTCTTTTTTCTTAAATTTGTTTCTCTTTTCGTGAATACCCAATTAATATCTCACGTGTCATTCTAGGAAGTGAACTCATTAAAGCAAATCTGCATTACATAGATGAAACGACACTTACAACTCAATAGCAATAACTAAAAGATCATATATAAACATATATATTTCTTATGCAAAAAAACATGAGAAGGAAGAGCACTAATTCCTAAATTCAACTATATGGTTTTTCTCAAATCTTTATCAGCAATTATAAATTGTTTTGGAGGTTTATTATTACTCAAAATAACTATATCAACATCACCAACTGAAGCTGGCATTCTTAAATTAATTTCCTTTAAGCACATCTTGGCTAGTTCTACACCTTCTTCTTCAGTCAAGTTAGTTCTATAATGATGATCTAGTAAGGCCATGGCATAGAAGGCTGCGTAACCTTGAACAACATATGGCTGTTTGACCATAGTACCTAAATAATCAATCATGTACAAATCTCCATCTGCACCAGCAATTATTAAATTGACATTATAAGGCTTTCTAGATCTTAAAGACTTGGCGAGCTCAAGTCTAACAAAGTTGGCTATGTTTTTGGTTGAAAGAACAGCTTCTTCCTTTTTATCTTCTTCAGCATCACTTACAACTTCTCCGTCCTTAAAAGATATTGTAGGTAATTGCGCAAAACTATTTTCATAAAGCTTCACATTTGCTTTGATGTAAGCAGCAAAATGAGCAGTATCACCTGCTTCACCCACTATACCCATAGCTATTTTATCAGTAAGCATTATGTATTTTTTATCATGATGGTTCATGATGGAAATACCTCTAGCAAAGTTTCTGGAGGTGACCAATATGGTTTCTTTTTGGGTCTTAATACCAAATAATGCATCCATGTTTGCTTAAATAATATTTTTTAGGCTTTTAACTGATTCAAAAGAATTATAGATTTAGTTCTTAGTAGTAGATAACTAATTTATCAGAGGGTTATATTTTGATAGAATATAGATTTATATTTTTCACAACAAAGATAAAACACTTATTAAATTATCAAGTTAGCCAAGAATCTCTGAAATAGACTTTTCTGCTTTGGTTTCTTTCCTTTTTGACAAAAGATTCATCTTTGTATGATTATCGTAGAAGTAGATATTTGATTACTGATAATTTGCCACCCTGGGTATCTGAGGTTTTTTTTTTTCAAGGAATAAAACGAGATGAAAACCTAAAATGTGGTAATCTCGGATATAAGTTGGCACGTGCAGTTTGGTATGTTGTTTTTTTTTTTGTTCCATGAGGCTGATCATTTTACTCTCATCAAAAACACATGACCCAATCTCTGTACTTCATTAAGACTCATTATGTTTTACCTTAAAAAGGCTTAGCTAGTATAATAGGTAGGGAATAAACCTTAAATCCCAAAGCTTGATACACTTAAAAGATAATAATAATAAAAAAAGGAATAAAGTAGATATTAAAAGAATTCTCATGATTCATAACACAAAACATAAAAACACAGACTCTAATAATGACGGTCCAGAAGGGTCACTTAGAAGTAAAAAGTTTTCTCGATGGATGAAAAAGCTAGTTCAACCTACACAAAGTGAAAATTCTAGACAACATGTAAAACCCCCGATGACTGCTAGAGAGAAGAACCTGCAAAAAGTGAAGAACGCCCGCATTATAGCATCTGGTTCAAATATGTTACTCCATAAGGATTCAGAACTTCTCGAAGATGGTGCTTCAGATAACTTCTCCGTGCAGGGAATGTGCTCAATAAAAACAGCCAATCTTGGCAAGAAACAAGGACTATCTTTGACCCGGTACTCATCAAATGAAGATGAAAGTGAACAAAAACATATCTTCAGCAAAGGTTGCTTCTTCGATAAAGATATTTCCTTCGCAAATATTGATGCTGAGTCAAGATATTCTGCAACTTTATCAGCTAGAGCTTATTCTTACAATGAATACCCGGAGCTAAAAGTTGATGAAGCTTTGAGATCTTCAGATAAAAACTCCATCATATCAGATGGTATACAATCTGTAACAGGTCAAGAAACTATAAATTCAAGTCTTGTTGGCATTCCGCCCCAAAGTATTTTAGATAACGGAAGATTCAATAATGGTAGTGCAAATTCTAGGCTACCTCATGTTACGCCATCACTGGCTTCGCAAAGCGTTAAAAACTACAAGGTGTTTCCTAGGGGGAACTCTGCACAAAACTTGGAACAATATTCTATTGATAATCATACTATAATATCACTTTTCAGTGGTGTTGGCACAACAACTAGTCATTTCAACTACTTTTACGACAAGAATAACGAGGTCCGTTCAGACACCAATAGTGAAAGTAACTCCTTTATCAATGAGAGGTTCTCAGTATAAATGTTATTTTTTTCCAAATTTCTATGTATAAATTAATGGAACTATATACTAATGTATTATATATTCAAATATCAAAAGGCGGCTATTTTGTTTTTTTTTTTTTTTTTTTTTTTTTTTAAAAACTGTTTATTTAGGTAGAAGTGTATACAGAATAGGAAATAAATATCTTTAATCATTAGACTAGGTTTAAGAAAAAAGTGTGCCTGGAAATTAGGTGTTTGCCTGTGTTTTTTACATTTTCTTATCAGTATATATACAAGAAGTCTTTCCTAAGTTATTTGTGTGTGTTTTTATTATCTTAAGCATTATTTTTTGTAAACAAACTCAAACAAAAGACATTTTCTTTATAAAGTATTAAATTAAAGAGAAATAAATACAAAGTTGACCCAAACCAACTATAACTTGAGATAACTACAGAATGATAAAGTCATATTCATTTTCAAAAGTAGGTTATTTCACTATTTTCTTTCTATTGATAGCTTCAAACTTTGTTGAGTCTTCGTTCAACAAAGAAAATGCAGAGTATGTTGATAATGAAGAGTCACATGATGATCCCAACGACAATGACTATCTTGCTAAAGACATTGATTATTACGTTCCACCAAGCTATCCTGCTCCCTTAACTGGTAGATTGCAATTAATTCCAGAATGGGCAGACGCTATTGCTAAAGCCAGGGATATTGTCTCTGTTTTAAGTATTACTGAAAAAGTGAACTTGACTACCGGTATAGGTTATGGCTCTGGAGTATGCCAAGCAAATTTAGGGATAATCAAAAAGTTAGATATCAGCTCAATATGCTTTCAAAATGGTCCACATGGTGTTTCTAATACTGATTTTGCTACTAATTTCCCATCTACTTTAGCTGCTGGTTCAACTTTTAATAAAGACTTGGTCTATCAATTAGGTAGAGCGGTAGCCAGAGAAAGTAAGACTAAGGGCATAGATGTTCTTATGGGCCCAGGCCTAAATCTTGGCTATCATGCTACTGGTGGCCACAATACTGAGAACTTTGGCTCTGATCCTTATTTGGTTGGTATATTGGCTTCTGCTTTTATTAAGGCTTCAAACTATGAAGGTGTCTTAAGTTGTCCATCAGGCTTGATTGGATTTGAGCAAGAGCATTTCAAGCACTCCAATGAATGGGAAAATGGAAAATATAAACATTTGAAGCAGCCATTGGATGTTCAAATCACTGATAAGGTTATGCATGAAATATTCTTGTGGCCATTTGCTGATGCTGTTAGAGCAAACGCTGGTTGTTTTGCATGTTCCTACAATAAAGTTAATGGCACATATGCATGTGAAAATTCCTATTTAATCAACCACCTATTGAAAGAGGAGTTAGGCTTTCAAGGGTTTGTCACCAGTCAAACTGGAGCTATGAGAAGTGGTGTTAACTCTATATTATCTGGTGCTGATGTCAACATTCCTGGAGATATATTTGGAGATTATGCTAGTGGCAAATCCTCATGGGGACCTTTGCTAACACGTGCAATTTACAATGAAACTATACCGCAATACAGATTGAATGACATGGTCACACGATTGTTGTCTGCATTTATTGTCAATAATGTAAAAATACCATTAAGTAATGATCCTGAAGATATGCCAAACTTTTCTTCTTGGTCTCAATTCACATATGATAAAGAATACCCTTTCCAAAGTTACGGTTCCATAAAGCAAGTAAACAAACATGTTGATGCTAGAGAAAAGTTTACAGAAAAAATTGCCTTACAAACAGCTAGAGAAGCCATTGTACTACTAAAGCATACAAAGTCGGCCTTGCCTATAAGTGTTGATGATGGGTACAACAGAATGTTAATCGCTGGATTAGGATCAGTAACAAGTCCACAAGGTGTTGATGTAGAAGATGCTGTGACTGGTGATGGGGCAATTTATCAATCTTGGGGTCCAAACAGTGTAACTGCCTTTAATGCAATCAGTCCAGCAGACGTCATCTATAAAAGGGCTATTGAGAGAGATATGTTGGTTGATATTGTGACTAATGAGTATGACATTGAAAACATTGAAAAATCCGCTGAATTGGCTAATGTTGCAATTGTCTTTGCATTTGCAAATTCTGGTGACAGTAGTTCTGAAATTGATGGCAATTATGGCGACAGAAAAAATTACACATTGTGGGCTAATAATGTAGAAATGATTAAGTCCGTCGCAGATAGATGTGCGAAAACAATTGTTGTAATAAACTCTCCTGGACCTGTTGATTTGGAAGAGTTCATTGACCACAAAAACGTTGTTGGTGTCTTGTGGAGTGCGCCATTGGGACAATACTATGCCCAAGCTATTGGTGATATCATATATGGTGATTACCAGCCAAGTGGTAATTTACCATTTACAATCTCTAAGCACACAGATAATTATGTAGATGTAATTGACAGGGTTCCTATGAATGGAAAGCCAGTTGATGATTTGAACAGATTGTTGGATTACAGATACTTTGATGAGATGAATATAGTACCAAGATATCCCTTCGGCCATGGTTTGACGTACACTAAGTTTAAGCTCTCTGATTTAACAATCACTGAAAAGAGACAGCCATCCATTGATCTTTCAAAGCCAGATTCATACTTGGATCCATATTTCTTTGAACATACAAGTGTTGAGGATCCTTCAGAAGCATTGTTCCCATTCAGTGAGTTCAAACCTGTGCCGGGTCACATTTATCCATATTTGTACAATACAAAAGTATATTCTCAGCCATTCTACAACTATCCAACGGGCTACAAGCCTGATATTGACTGTGACTTTGAAAATGATCCAGTCTGTGATGCCCCACCTAAAGCTGGAGGTGGTCTAGGAGGAAACCCAGATTTGTTTGAAGTTCTGTACAAGATCAAAGCCAGTGTAGAGAACACAGGTGGATATGAGGGTTACTACACAGCTCAGCTATATGTGGAGTTCCCAAGAGGAAGGTATGCTCCAACAACCCATGTTCGTCAATTAAGAGGAATTGACAAGGTATTTGTTAAGAAGGGCTACACTAAGAAAATTAAGTTTGAGTTGACCACAAGAGATTTGAGTTATTGGGACAATGGAGATCAAACCTGGGTTATTTACCCAGGTATCTACAAGATCTATATTGGATCCTCTTCTAGAAAGTTCGATCTACTTGGTGAAATAGATATCAGTGCATCTCAAAATTAATATATGAAGACATGTTTGGGAAATGAAGAGAATATATATTAATGGGCAATGTAGGGAAAAGGGCACGTGTCTTTTATTAACTTCTTTTTTTTTTTTTTTTTCAATTTTTGGCAGTGGAGTTAGTGGCCTTTGATTGTTGTGTGTGAAAAAAAAAAAGGAAAACAAAATCATCACATATGATAAATTATAATATATATAAACACAGTTACTTAAAATCAGTGATCCTTTTTTACAAGCAAATTGATCAATAAGAGAAAACTCCGGAAAATAAACCATCAAACAAAGTAATCTAAGCAATCCAGGTCTACACATAATGTCTACTGCAGCTGAAAAATTCAAGAAGGCAATTGAGGTATCAAGACCACACATGAACAAGCTTGGTCAAATAGAAGTTGACTACAACAAGCCTATTGACAAGGACGCCCCACCGGTGATCCAGTCTATTCCGCTGGAGCATGCCTACAGCGAGGCCGCACTGTCCCTGAGTTTGGATGGGCTGAAGCAAACTGAGGCGCTGGGAAACAAGTATATCTTCTGGCATCCGTTTTCAGGGATACTGGTTGCTGTTGTGGCCTCTGTGTACTTCAACAAGAACCGTTTGGAAATATTGCCAAGAGTCAAGGAAGAAAGCCTGTGGGGATTTGTGTTCAAGAATGGGATGAAAAATAGAGAAACGTTGGGAGCGGGTTTGATGTACATGTTCATAGTTGGAACAATCGTATTCAAGTTCCTGGCGTTGATCAATGAGGACTACTTCAGAGGTAAGATTCAAAAGATCAATGACGAGAATGGACAGGATGTCTTTGGATTTGATGTTTCAAAGTATATTTTAAACGAGGGGTATTTGGCCGATAAAATGATACTGAAGAACAACGTCAACATAATTGTTTACAGAAACACACCAATTGCCAGTATTGTACTAAAAACTCCTACCTTGGATGCTGAACATGAAGATGATGATTTAATTGAGATTGAAAAGAGAGCGGTCATTACTTCCTTATCATGTAGAAGAGTTTATTTAAAGTCAGGGATTCTTGAGGACCTAATAAACTGGGCCAAGAAAAGATGTTTGGACTTGAACGATTCAGTTTACGAAAAGACCAATAAGGTCAGTGGACAAACGGTCTATGCCAATGAGCTAATTGAAACTTTGGTCTTCAAAACATACTCCTTTGAATTTGGACTGGAAAAGCTCATGAAGGAAAGTGGGTTCACTCTGCAGAAGCTACAGAAGTTGGACACAAAGAAGCGAAAGTTGAATGTTCTGTTGAATGCCATTGGTGTCAGAGAGAAGGTATGGGAAATCACAGTCCCAACCAAGGAGTAAATACTATATAATGTATATAAAGTGTGATCCAATGTAACAGATTGATGGTGATGTGTCATTCACATCATTCTTTTATAACGTGTAAACCCCGTTGTCAGTTGTAGAGGGTTTACCGCTTTGGCACTACTTTTCAACTTTCTGGAGGTTCATCCAGATCAAAAAAAAAATTAAAGCACACGTCTACGCCATTACGCCTTAAGCTTTTTTTTGATTTTTTTCTTTGGTTTTTTTTTTTCCCCTCTGAGATTTGCTGTCTTGGGTCAATGGTGAAAATTTTTCTACAATCTGGATATTTTCCTAGTGAAAATTGAAAAACAACAACAAAGTAGCAAGATATCCTTGAACACAGATATAATTTCTTATAGCTTTAAATAGGAATATTTACAGTATTCTTATTTATCTCTGTACAAATCCAAACCAAAAGTAATCAATATTCATTAGCAAGTCATAATTTCCTGGCTTTATCATCAACAAGATACAATATTGCTTGTTTTTTTTTTAAAAAAATGCTATCAAGAAAATCAAGTGCCAGTGTAAGTCTTGATGGTGGTCTTCCTATAAGCAACAACCCATCAAGAAAATCCAGTGTGATTCTGAATAATCCTAAAATCAGAAGCGCCCCTAACAATAAATACCCTTCCAGCGGTGATAGATTAGTTTCAGAGAGTAATGCTTATGATACTAACAGATCATTTTCGTTGAACAACGAACAACCTGCAAATAACAAGAATAGATCCTTTAGCAATTTTAATGTGTTTCAAAGAAGTGCTTCAAGTAGAAACGACAACTACATTGAAAAGGAAATTGACAAGTTCAATATGAGATATGGTTCCAGCAGCAACAGCAGAAAAACCAGTGTAATGAAGAAGTTAAGAAACTTCTCTTCGGAAGTCGTGGATGAAATTAACGAAAAGAGAATCATAAACAAAAGACTCACCATAGGGAATCTGTTCTGGGGACTTGTCATATTTGCCATTCTGTTCTGGTTGTTGATCATTAGACCCATCACTTATTTGTTTTCTGGTGGGGCCATGGGTAATCTTGAAAACATCAGGTACATCAACGAGTTTACTGCCGATGACTTATTCATGGCCTCTCAGCAATCGCAAGTATCTAAGTTTGAGAATGACAGATTTGCCCTGAGATTGCCATACCTGGATACTCTTCACAATAACTACTACATCACAGGATCTCCAATCATCAAAAACACCAAATATGTCAGATTGTTGGAGAAGGGAAATATTGGTAAGCACTCTGTCCTGTTGTCCAAAAACACACTACCTTCTGACTTTGAAATTCAAATGTCCGTTTCTTTAGAACCAGGTACCTTCAAGCTAAAAAAGCAAGTTGCCAACAAAAGACCTGGTGACGGGTTCTCCATTTTCTTTACTCAGGAAAGTGATGACTTCGTTACTAAATACCCTACCTCCCATGAAGAAAGAAACAGAATTTTGCAAGAAACCGGTGTTGACACCAGAAACGTTGACTTAATGGGTATTCCTAAGAACTTGAAGTCCGACAACATCGTGTTGGATTTCTTTGAAAATGGAGAGGTTGTAAACACCAAGGATAGCAGATGGAATGGATTGAGAACTCCGCACTTGTCGTGTTTGTCTGTCTCTGCTGATGGAAACGAATACAACTACTTAGATGATGGTTTGTCCATTGCACATGATATGGTTTCCCTGGAAGACTCCATCTTTACTCAAAGAGGAGACATGGAATACGAACCTACCAAGTTCAAGCTAAGAATCATCAGAATATCCTCCCTACTGTTCAAGATTGACATAGATTACTCAGGTACAGGTAAGGACTGGCAACAATTGATGAACTTTGAAAACTTGAATAGCAGAAACAAATTATTTGAATCATTTGTTAAAGGTGGTAACAACTTGAGATTTGGTATTGCTGCCCTGAATGGTGAACAAACAGCCAACTTCCAAATCAATGAACTGAGGGTTTACAACTACTTGTGGGAGAATCCTGCTGATCTGGTTGGAAATGATGGTATGAAGCTTGAATACTTGTTAGACTTGTACAGAAGAGAAATCACCACCACAAACAAAGATGGATGGTTTGACTTGAATAGTTTGTACAGAAAGCAAGGACTGTTACCTAAGGATTTCAACCAAAAGAAAATGAAGCAAGACTTGAGACAAAAGGCAATTTCTAACTCAAAGAGTGATAAAAAGACTGTTTTGAGCAATGGAAGAGTCACGCAGGGTAAAATGAATTTGAACGCCAACAATAACAATAGCAAAAAGACCAGTGGTAAGATCTTCTCATTCAAATCATTGGTGGTGAAAATCATAAAGGTGTTATTCTGGATGACTATCATAGCTGTATTTGTTTACATTGTGACCTTGTTCCAAAGAGTTCAAAAGAAGAAAATCAGAAAGGCTAGAGTATCCAGTAGAAGTGCTGAGCTATTATAGAAGATATCATTAAGAATTCATAAATTATAATTTTTACTTAAAAAAAGAAAAAAAAAGAAAACGAAAACGAAATACGACTACGGTATTTCTAATCGAATAGTTATTTCTACTTCAAATATTTTAGAAACAAACAGGGGAATCCCATAAATACAAGTTGTACTGCAGACAATATATACTACGAATTAATGCTATCATAATTATTATCATTATTAAACTTGTTGAATCTACAATCAGGTTCCTAAAAAACTTTGAAAAAAAAAAAAAAAAAAAAAAAAAAAAAAAGTTTTAAACGGACGTATTCAATCTTTCAGTCTTGACAAATATTGCTACTAAGAACAAAAAATTCTATCCATAGTTTTTTTATATATATAAAGATGTTTGAGATTTCTTCAGTTTTTTTCTTATTGAAACAGTAAGTATATTTTCATAAAAGTGTATCAAAAACCAATCATCTTGATCCATAAGAACAGCTGTTAAAATACCTACTATCTTTATTGAAGAAGATTTAGACAATATGGCCAATACCGATACTAAAAGAACCCCAAAGGTATACTTGATCAGACATTCTGAAACCGAATGGTCGAAGTCTGGTCAGTTCACCAGTTCAACTGACTTGGAATTAACTCCAAATGGTGTTGAGAAAATTACTGCCTTGGGTGAAAAAATGCACACAATAATCGACTTTGAAAAGATCAAATACATCTTTTCCTCTCCAAGGAGAAGAGCCAAGGACACCAAGGACTTGATCTTCAACAAGAAGGATCTCGAGCATTGCAACTTCATTGTTGATGATGACTTGAAAGAGTGGGAGTATGGACAATATGAAGGACTCTTGACAAAGCAAATTCTGGCCATGAGAAAGGAACAAGGACTGGGCGAGTCATGGAACATTTGGAACGAGGGTTGTAAGAATGAATTCAACCCAAAGGCTGAGTCAACTGAAGAAATCGGATTCAGACTATGGAAGTTCATCAAGAAAATCCAAAGAATTCAAGAAACAGGCATGCAAGCAAAGGAGAACTGTGACATTGTCATATTCGCTCATGGTCACTGCTTGAGATACTTGGCTGCCCTATGGTTCATGTCTGTTAATCTCTGTAACAGATTTGACAAAGGCTTGATTGAAGGTCCATCTGAGGTCAATGGCTGTGCCAAGCTTGTCAAGCTTGTTGACAACAACATGGACATCTTTGACTTTAAAAACAAATTTGTTGAAGAAAACTATTTGGATGAATCCTTCAGAATTAAGGATCAAGAAAAATTGCCTTATTATGTTCACTTGGTAGATAATCCATGGTTCATGCTGGATGCCGGTGGTATTACTTGCTTGTCATATTCCCATCATAGTATCAAAGAACCTTCTCTGAAGTTAAACTTGTTAGACCTATAACGAGGCTCTTATATATAACCATTTGATGTTTGTGTTTGTTTTTAAATATCACCACCCCCATAACTGCCAACTATGAATCCATTACCGTTGGAGTGTCTGCTGAAGTAGTCAAAGTCAATTGATATGGTTTGACAAATAATGGCCAAGCGTTCCTCGGGGGTCAATGTCTTAGTGTAATCTATTTGAGAAGGATCGACCAAGCCCTGGAAACTCAAGTTCGGATCAAATCTCAAAACATAGGTTCCCACATCGGTTAGAAACTCTAGCCCCAAACCAGCCCAGTTTCTATCAACACCACAATTTATCAGTCTATTTTCATCCATGTTGTAAAATTCCCATGAAAGAATCGGAGCATCACACTCGGCAAACTTGTCCAAGTACCCCTCGTCGTTGGAGTCATTGGCAAACAAGTCATACTTACGTCTCCACAGATGCCAAACCTGCTTGCTCTCTGCAACAACCTCGCTGTCCTCATGTTCATTGACCACACACTGGACTTTTGAATTGACGAGTTTGAATCCCCTTTCAATTGTCAGGCTGGGATCGTGTTCAAGATGGTTGGTTGGCCAGAACTGCATTCTGAAGGGTCTCCGTGTTCTCAACAGCTGTCTTTGGATGGTTGACCAGATCCCATTCTCCTCCTCCTTGAACACACCAAGCTCGTATCCATGTGCATTGAAGACCCTGTATATGTTGCGCTGCTCAAATCCCAAAATCAAGTTCATATATTCGATTTCTCTTTTGAAAACAAGAGTTGGTTCCTTCAGCAGCGGGTGTACTGAAAAGATACTTTCCTGATACTTGCTGGAGTTGCCGTTTGGTGGAATTATCTCGGGATTGGGTATGTACGTCGCTTCAGGAGACTTTTTGGGATACACTCTTCGGCGCTGGCCTGCTGGTCTTGGTCTGAATGAGTGTCGTTGTCTTTTTATAATGTGCAGTTTGTGTATACTTGTGGAGCTTGAGTTAAGCTGCTTTGTGAGCTTGATTAGTGAATTAAATCCATACATGCTTGAAAAAGTTAGTTTATGGGTTTGAGCGTGAATTTGTTGTTATCGATTAAGAGATCAGTAAGTAAGTCTTGTCAAGATGTATGAATACACCTTCCTGTTCTTTAACTGTTGAAAAAAAAAAAAAAAGCTGAGGGGAGAGGGAAATGGTTGCATTTGTTCGGATTTTAACGAAACCATGAATTTTTCCACTTCAAGCGGAATATAAATCATAATGAACAAGTTTCTTAAGTTGAAACGGGTATTTAAGACATTATATACAAATATATAGTATCAATCACTTAAGTGGATATATAACTTTTCTTTTTCTTTTTTCATCTTTTAATGCACTGATATGATGGGTATTTAATAGGAATAATATTACAGTAAACGATAACCTCAATCGTTTTATATTTTGATTAGCTAGGAAAATAGCAAATGTGATTAACATTAAAATGTTAACTATGGTAATGTTTTTTTTGGGTATATTTTAATTGTTATTGAATTTAAAGTGCAAGAAAAAAAATAATAAAATAAGCAACTAAGGCTCTTTTTCTGCTTCTTTTTTATTTTTTTTTGGTTTATGACTTGATGAATTATCATAAATGAGTCTGAAAACCCTTAAACTGTCAAACAACATTTAGAAGAAAACAATATCAACAACACCAGAAGTGACGGTGAAGGTACAACCATCAGAACCAGAGCCTCCGGTGTAAACGTTGTTAATGTAAGAGCATTCACCAACAGTGGTGGCACCATCTCTAGCAACAAACTTTACATTGTAGTTGGTACCAGCTTGGTTGTTTGGATTTGGAATCAAGGACAAGTAAGTGACACCGTTCAAAGAACCAGCACCAATGACTAATGGAGCCCAGTTACCAACAGTGGTACCTGAAGTAGACCAGATACATCCATCTTCAACGGAAACACCAGCATTGTTGACGTAGTATTGAGCAGAAGTTGGCTTACCTTCCCATTTGAAATAGCTTTCTTCATCAACAACAGAAACAGCAGCAGAGCCTTGGGCAGATAACAAAGTTGGAACAACCATGTTTTCGGAACCTGGGTAATCAGTTCTACATAGGGCAACATCTTCATTAATTTCAGACTTGAAGTAGGCAGTGTTTTCACCGCTGACACACAAGTTGTCGTAGTCAGAGTTGGTCTTGTACAAGTAACCATCGGTTCCACAGTACAAACCACCAACGGTTCTACCATCAGATGGTTGGGAAGATGGCCATTGAGTCTTGGATTGACCAGCTTCACAAGCATATGAACAGTAGTATCCAGATTCACAAGTGGTGGAGGTTTCACCGTCCATGGACATGATGGAGGCATAACCACCTAAGCCAATCCAGTCAACAGCAATAACACCAGATTGCTTAGCTAAGGTGTCAAAGTCGGTACATTTAATGGTACCGTCAGTGAAGCTGGAAGAAGTACCAGAAGAAGTGGTGGAGTCGTCAGAAGAGGAACTGGAAGAGCTGCTGGTGGCTACGGCAGTAGCTGAAGATTCACTGGTGGTGGTGGCAGCAGCAGCAGTGGTGGCAGCAGCAACATTTTCCATGTTTACAACATCGGCAGCAGCAACAGTAGCAGCTTCTTCGATGAAAGAAGTGGCAACGATTTCACCAGCTTTGTTGTAGTATTCAATAACGGTACCAACGGCATCTCTGGCGTTCTTGTGGTCGTGGTGATGTTTGGCTGGTTTAATGGTAGTGAATTCTCTGTTGTTAGCAGCAGAAATGGTGGCAGCAAAAGTAGCAATAATTGGTAAGTACAACATTTTTATTTTTATTTTGAATTACAATCAAAGAGCAAATTAGCAAATGGTTAAAAGTATAAGATATCTCTGAAAAAAATGGGGGGGGTTTTTTTTACTTATAATAAAGTTGATAACTTAGTTATAATGGTATTTAAGGAATGACTATGGTGAGCTTATAATTTTATAATTTTCTTTTATGAATAATGAAGAGCAGAAGAACTTATTATAAATACTGAAGAAAGGGCAAATAATTGTAAAAATAAAATGGTTTTATTTGATAATTGGATTTGGTTGGTTTATTTTTTGCTATAATATTTCAAGAAAATAACTAAACATTTAGAAAACATTACAACTAACAGTGCTTATATATAATGTTAAGAAAGCTAAGTTAAAGTAAACTTAAATTTTAACACTTTAACTGCATTTATAAGTCTGTCATGAATTTTTTTTTGTCTACTTTTATGTTTTAATTTTTTTTTTCTATACATTTTTTTTCCTCAAATCAAGAATATATCCCCTTTAGGCATCTTTACATTGTTAAGTTGGGCGCTTAATTTTCTTCTTCTTGGGGGTTTTTTTTTGATCCCATTTTGTTAGCAAGACAACTCCGTGCTTAGACAAAGTCGCATAACTACTATGATCTAGATTGTTTCTTTATGCAAAAAAAAAAAAAAAAGAAATGTTTCAGCCGTTTAGAAGACACAGAGTAATATTGGCAGAACCTTCACTCAAGTGTCCCTTTTGGGAATACAAATTGGATGTTCCAAAAAAAATATATATTTGAATAAAAATAAGCCAGCTTTTATTATGTACAACTACGGTGACAAAAGGATCAAAATAACATAAACATATTAAGTCTATGCTTTTTGATAAAGAGACAATTTACAAACACGGTGTATACCACAGTTTAATATATTTGTATAGATGTAATGAAAGATACGGCTTAAAGATACATTTGTAGAACGAAAGTTGATTTAGAACTTAAATGAATGACTGACAAATTGTACTTAAGTTTGTGTTCTTTTCACCTCTTTTTTTAAATCGTAAAGTAACTTCTGTATTTTCTTGTTATTTGAAATAGTATCATCACGTTCACACTGCAATCAGCTTCTAGAAAATGCGGATGTTTTTTTTTTGTGTGTTTTACATGTGTTTTTCTGACTAAGAATTAGACTTCAGTTCAAAAAAGTTGGTCAAGCTCATTCAGTGAGTTTATCATCTTCATATTATTGTTAATAATTAAAACTTAAAAGCTAAATGTTGCTGTCTACATTTAACCTTTTTTTGCTTAATTAAATTTTGCAATAATAAATGTAAACTTATTTTTTTTTTTAAAATTATATAAAAAATTTATTGAATGAACATATTGTGTTACGCATTTGTTTTTTAACACAACGCTACCATTAATCAAAATCATAGTTAACGACTCCACAAAAAAAGTAAAAAATTTTACAGAAGCAGCAAAAAAAAAAAAAACACCGAACGGACTTTAGCGTGTGGGTGTGTGGGTGTGTTTTTTCTTGAAAGAAAAAAATATATTCAACATACATCTTAACATAACTTGTTTTTTTTAAAAAATATACATTCCATTTGAATTGTTAAGAAAGTAATATATAATTATCTCCTCCTCTGTATTCCTCAAATCAACAAAGTAAGTACAAATATAACCAGAATAAAACATGTCTGCTATATCATTAGTCAACGTTAAACTGCTAAACAACCCAGCCAAATTCACCGATGATTTCAAACTTGAAATCACCTTTGAATGTACAGAACAACTTAAACACGACTTAGAATGGAAACTTACTTATGTTGGATCATCCAAATCAGCTGATCACGATCAAGTATTGGACTCCATTCTAGTTGGACCTATTCCACTAGGTGTCTCTAAATTTGTCATGGAATGTCCTCCACCTAATCACGAAATCATCCCACAGCAGGAAGTAGTTTCAGTTACAGTTATGCTATTGAGTGGGTTGTACAATGACAAAGAATTTGTTAGAGTGGGCTACTATGTGAATAATGAATATGAAAAGGAAGAGTATAAAGAAGAACCTCCTAAAAAGGTCATCATCGAAGAAGTTTCCAGAAATATATTGGTTGACAAGCCAAGAGTCACCAAATTCAATATCCCATGGGATAACGAAGATGACAAAGACAGTGATAAAAAGGAATTTGAAAAGCAAAACGAAGAAGTGGACGAGGATGAAGAGGATGAGGAATATGCAGAACAAGACTCCGATGCCAGTGAAGTAAGTGATGAAGAGGAAGAGGAAGAGGAAGAAGAGGAAGTTTTGGAAGAAGAAGAATTAGAGGATGACGAAGTTACCGAACCTGAAACCAAGCGTCAAAAAACTGAATAATGACTGCTTGTAGAAATGACATGTTTGAGATAGTGTCATATTTAATATGGCCACCAATTTATATTTTTTATAGAAAGAAAGTTATTAGGAACAATTTAACTCTTAATTTTAATACAAGATTTGAATTTCTTGAACTGTTGATTAACGCGTTTTTTTTTTAATGTCGTGTCGCCCACTTTTTTTTTTGCGTATATCAATTGTGCACGAGCGTTACTTTTTGCGCCTTTTAAAGAAAAAAAAAACCTAGGTATGGATAACCAAGGTTAAACACACACACAAAAAAAAAAAAAAAAAACTAAATTCCTGGTGATACATTAATAGATAATATTCATAAACCAGTAGCAGTTTAGCCAACTACATAATATATATTAGTCATTATTAAACCAATTACATTGCAAGATACTTTCAAAGAACTCTGTATACTCAAGGGGGAAAGCAAAGCTAATAAAACATTGCCTCATAATTGCCAATGGATATAAATAAACGATCAAACGATTCACATAAGATCAACAAATATAGCTCATATAGAATCCTTTCTAAATTAGGACATGGTGCATATGGAACTGTGTATAAGGCTCAGCATATAACCACAAAGGAGATTTTAGCCATCAAGGCAGTTCAAGTTGAGGAAGATGAACTTATTGAAGATTATATGACGGAAATCAATTTAGTACAGAATTTGTCACATAAGAACATTGTCAAGTGTTATGGGTTTGAAAAAAGAGTTAATCGAGAAGATCCAAGCAATGCTTTTAGACGAAAGCTGAAATCTCAAAGATGTGAGCTCTTGATATTCTTAGAATTTTGCTCCAATGGATCATTGAAAGATATGATGAGTGATGAATCAATATTTCCAGGAAAGTTCATTCCTGAAAAGTTAGCCAAAGGATACATTAAGCAAACTCTTGAAGGATTGAAATATCTCCATGAACAGGGTGTAATACATAGAGACATCAAATGTGCCAATTTACTTGTCTCATCAAATCACAACATTATCAAACTAGCTGACTTTGGAATCTCTACTCAAATAACAAATACTTTGAAGTCAGGTGTTAGAAGTGGAAATGAAGATGTTGCCATGACATGTATAGGATCCCCTAATTGGATGGCTCCTGAAATACTGCTGGGACAAGGTGCAACATCAAAATCGGATATTTGGTCATTGGGGTCGACCCTTGTTGAAATGCTCACTGGGAAGCCGCCATTTTACAATCTTAACAACAGAGAAGCAGTATGCTATGCCATCGTTCATGACTATTTTATTTTTACCAAGAAGGATAGAGAAAGATTGAGCTCAAGTTCTTTGCTTTTTGTTGATTATTTGTTCAACAAGAACATCTTTGAAAGACCAAGCGCCAAAGATCTTCTTGAAAAGAAATTCATTGATTCTACCAAAAACAGTAGCTGGTTATTTGAAGAGGATGATGATGTACAACTAAAGAATGATAAACTAAAAAAATTCAGGGAAGCAGATAATGATAATCGAGTGAGCATGTTTGAAGATGATTTCATAGCTGTTGAAAACTCCTTCAATGCACATCAAAGAGACAAATACGAAACTGGTGAAAGCACGGAATTGCAAGACTCGCCATTTAAGCAAAAAGTCAGAAGTACCAATGAAATTAACTCTAATAGCTTGAGGGAGGCCTTTGTTTCACTGGCTAGAACGGATTTCATAATTGATAAGATAGAAAGGGAAAAGCTAAATAGCTTTGAGGTTTTAAAAATCATTGAAGATATTGGCAATGCCGACTTAACAAAGTTGATAATAAACAAGTTGATTGTATACAAGAAAAGTAAAAACTTGGAATACAATTTGATGACCTTCTTCAAGGTACTCTTTGGTAAAATAGATAAGTTGGGCTTGGAAATGACTGCAAAAATAAATGACCTTTTGAATAGCCTTTTCAGCTTGAATGGATCTGATTGCTTAGTTCTCTATTGGACTCAAATTTTGAATGATTCATCTCCGGAGAATTTAAAGACCATGAAAATGTGGATATACATTTGTTTGCTGAATAACGGCTTGGATAGACTAGTGCTTTCACCAGCTATCTTAAGCTTTTTGCAGAGACTTGTTGGTGCATTTGATGAGGTTGATTTGACTGTGTGGAAGTTTGTCTTAAGGATCGCTTTTGATGTTGTTACTAAATATGGGGACTTTTACATAAGTATTTATAGTCCGCTTATAGATTATTTGGTAAGAATAGAAACATTTGATAATGAAAAAGACCTGGAAGTATTCAAGTTGTTCTTCCTTAAAATTACTGAAATTAATGCTCATATGAGTACTCTACAAATAAAGCTGCTAATTAACAAAAAAATAAATAAAAACAAAAAACTGTGGGATTATTTCTTAGTGAAATTATTTAACAATATTTTAAGGAACTCTAATGAAAAGAAGTCAAACATCGATTTGGAGAATGATCTAAAGGTTAAATCTATTGAGGACAAAAGTGTATTTGTTTCAAACCTTTTCTTCAAAAAGTGGATATTTGAAAATATTTGCGATGAGCTTTTAGACTTAAAATTTGATGATCTCTTGGACTTTAAATTCTGTAGATATGTCTTTGAGCTTGTTTACAACATGTTTGTATTTCAACCATCTACTAAATTGATGTTCATTGATAAAAGCTTTTTATTGTCTACATGTGAAAGATTAATACTGTTGAGGTTAGACCCCAAGAATGTTGACACCAGCATTATCAAGTACCACCGATACGACTTGAAGTTGATTATTAAGTTAATTTCTGATCTAGCTATAGAGTTTGATAATAAGGGATTGGATTTAAGTTTATGGGTGTATGAGTATTACGCATATGTATCGCTATTATATTTACAGTCGCACATCACTTACTCAACATATGCTATAGACACATTATCCAATTGCTGTTATGTTCTACTTAGGGCAAAAGTTATGAGTTTTCCCAATGTGAAGACAATGCAGCTAGCTATAGATGGGAAGACTGTGTTGAATACAGACATAAGATTGTTTTTGAATGGATTTATTGAAATGAATCTGATCAAAACCTCTGGTATTGAGGATAAAAAAATTGATGGGTACAAATCTAATGCCTTTGACTTAGTATTCAAATCAATTCATAAGTTACTTTCTTCCATGACAATTTCTGCGGAAAATGAAAAAGTCAAAAATGAGAATGCTACCAAAGATAATGATGAGTTGCAATTTGCAAAGGAATATTCTCCATTGGCCCTATTCATTGTGGATCATGCAAATTTTTTTGAGATAGTTCAAACAATTTTGGACAAGTATCAAGGATCGTTAATTTTACAGATTGACTTTTTGAAGTTTTTGAAGCTTGTATTCAGGCAATATGTGGGTTTCAAGATTAATTACTACATGAGCAAGGAAAACCTGAACCAGACAGACTCTATAAACAGAAAAACACATAGTTATTCTCAGTTGAAACAGGACATGCATACTAGTGATATGATCCCAAAAAGAACTCAAAACTTCAAAATGGTCAGGGATTATTTGTTAAGTCTCTGGGAGCAATCTCCCAAGAAAACCAATGCTGATAACTTGACTATGGTATCATCAGTACACTCATCACCAAAGAAGATTTTGAATATGAACAATCAAGAAAAGGGATTTGCATTTTCACAGCACATGCATGACAATACGAAACCACAAAGCAGAGTGGGGCATAATTCCATAATCATTAAAACTCTTCTAAGAGATATTGATCTGATATACAAGCAAAGTATAACATTGGCTTGATGACAATTACACATCATTTTGTAGATTACAATATATTCCAGTAAGTTCTTTTATTTACACGTGTGTTTCCTAATTAGGATAGCTTTTTTCTTCTTCTTTTTCTGTTGCGAGTCACGTAATATGGGATTTTAAGTATTTGTCAATGAAACGACAAATTAAATGAAAAAAGAAAAATTGGAAACTATTTTTTTTTTTTTTTTCTTTTGAAAGATATGTGATTATGAATGAATAGCCTCTAACTCTAGTTGTATTATTTAAGCTTGCTGTTATTAAAGAATAGTAGGCAATCCAGAAGACACAAGTGAATAAGCAATGGAGGTTGAAGACAATACTAAAAAGAAACAATTAAACCGTTTGAACAAGATGCTTGACCTGGTAGACAAAACAGGATCTACCAGTGATCTAGCCAATGTCAATGACGACACGCAATACAACGACACCACAACAAACACAATACTTCACACGCCGATGGAGGGAGAAAGAATTTTGTCAGACATACAAGAGGCAAATGTATCCAGGGAGGAGCCAGCCTCGCACTACTCGAGTTCCTTGGGGAAGAAGATGATCAATGTAACCAAGGACAATCACATCAAGCCACCCATGAGAAGCCGAAACAGACCTGTGTCCACAGATGCATCTTCTTTGGGCTCTGACTTGAACAAGATGATATCAGGTGAAGTAAGTCATCCATCATCACCATTGAAGAACAGGAGACTGCCTTTATCTCCAAGAAAATTTGATTTACAAAAGGAAACAAAGAGACAAAGTCTTGATGATGTGCAAGATAAGCTTTCTGAGCAGCTTGAAGAACTCAAGTCCATTGCCTCGGGTGGAGATGGTAAAAATGACAATCTTTTCAACTTTGAAAAGCCACATTTTGAACATCCAGGATCAACTGTTGAAAGTGCGGAATCATTGGACAAATTTTACAGTGCGGCTAACTCTGTGGAAGAGTATATCAGCACGGATGACATGGCAGATGCATTGGCACATAACGTGGAGATTAAAAGAGTATCAGGAAACTTCAAAAGGATTAGTGTGTCTGATTTGCCACAAGAAAATACATATACTGAGAACAGTGTTTTAGCATCCTACGAAAATGTCACTGAGACCAAAGATGCTGAAGACGAAGATGACGACGAGTATGAGGATATTCCCGAGCCAATAGTTGTATCGCAAAACATGAAGAACTCCATAAAAAAGAAATTGAACACACCACATAAATTCAACTTAAGCACCATGGAAAGCCTCGTGGGAAGCATGCAGCAGGTCAATGACTTTGAGAATCTGGGCATGCAAGATGAAGAAAAGAAGTATCTGCAACTGCTAGTCAATAATTTGAGCAAGCTCACAGCAGATATGATATTGGATCCAAGTAAGTACGAAGAAGGATTGCGGAGACTGAAGAAGGCAGCTTTGGCATTAGAAGGCTTTTGAAATAATTGGGCGTGGTTACACTCATTTTTCAATTAGTAATGTTATAATATATAAGTTGTTCATGTTGAGCTTTTAATAATTCATCATACAGGCATTTTATACTTTAGGTAAGAATTTTTATTCTAGAAGCTGTATGAAATTCTCATCTTGTTTTTTTTTTTTTTTTTTTTTTCCTTCCGAACCACGATTTCGTTTATAAGGAGAAATAATTCAATTTTGTAATGAATACTAAAACAAAGATGAACAACTAAAACATCAGAAACGATACCAATAAGTAGAACTTTCTAGTATTCAGTCTTTCAACACCGATGATCGATCATACAAGTATCTATGAAACATGTCAAAGATGTCATGATATAACGCAACGATATATGAACCAAGTGGATAATACAGAGATAATCCAGGAAACCAAGGATAAGTTACAACTTTGTATGGACACCTTCACAGAAACCATTCTTGAGAGGTGGACTCCCTTTGTGGATGATGATGAATGTCAAAAGCCGTATTTGTCTATATCCTACAACGGAGGGAAGGATTGCCAGGTGCTGATGATAATCTACCTTGCAAGTATATACAAAAAATACAAGTATCAATTATACAACAAAGAGATGAGGATTCCAGCTGTTTATCTGCAAACATATGCAAACTTTTCTGAGCTAATGCAATTTATTGAAGAGAGCAGACAGCTGTACAACTTAGATCTTTATGTGACCAAGACGAATGACATGGTTGGTACCTTAAACGAATACTTGGACAGTAGACATTCAAGACACCATGAAAATATAGGGATTCTTTTGGGAACAAGGCAGACGGATGCAATTAACTATAAAATGGAAACAATCCAACCAACAGACAAGAACTACCCAAAGTTCATACGGATACAGCCCATTCTCAGCTGGACTTTGAAGAATGTGTGGTCGTTTTTGCTGTTCAGCAAGGAACCTTACTGCTCATTGTACGATGAAGGCTACACGTCCCTGGGGAAACCTTCGCAAACAGAGCCAAACCCATGGCTTATCAATACACCAGCCAATCCTAATTTACAAAACGCAACCCTATTCAAAAATGAGCGAAATAGTGGAGATGATCTTTCCAATTGTAAGTACCTACCAGGTTGGTATATGATTGATGATATGAAAGAAAGAGATGGAAGGAAATAGAATAATGTTAAAACTTGTATATACA
This sequence comes from Hanseniaspora lachancei, assembly GCA_030567275.1. Classification (NCBI taxonomy): domain Eukaryota; kingdom Fungi; phylum Ascomycota; class Saccharomycetes; order Saccharomycodales; family Saccharomycodaceae; genus Hanseniaspora; species Hanseniaspora lachancei. Next base: position 36,940 of record JAJLRX010000234.1, on the reverse strand, counting down.
AATGTAATTTTTTGTCAATTTTTTTTTCTCTTTTCTTTTGTTAATAAAAAGGAAGAGGAATCAGTTTCGTTTTTAATATTTACATGGTCATCTATAATCATAATTATGTTTTATTTCATTCAAAAAGTATAAAAAAATATATCACTCACACATTAAACATAAATGAAATCTATTCTCTGCCAGGTTTTCCATCAACGCCTTTAGGATACTTACCTGTGACTCTTGTGTACATGCTAGTTAATTTGTCGTTGAGTTGAGCAGCACTCTTGCTGGTGTCTGCCGACTTTCTGTGATAGAAGTTATGATTCTTAGGTAATCCAACACCACTGTTCTCTATTTGGGAGTCTTTCATTCCATACTTACCGTCCACACAGTGGATCAAGTCATTCATCAAAGAGGTACACTTGTTGGCTTTTGCTTGGTTGTTCCCACCTTGAACAAGCTTTCCTTTGTTTATGTTTCCACCAGCAGCCTTCACAGACTCGTCATACAAACGATTGCCGGTTTTGTATGCAGTTTCTATAGACTCGGATTTGCTGTTAGGAAGCTCAAATGCAGACCAACATTGTAGTAAGGATACAAGAATCGTGTTACATTCGGTCATGAATGTGTTGTTATTGAGAGATTTTAACTTTACGCTTCTTAAAGTAGGCAGGTTTGCCATCAAAGAAGTGGACTCTACCAGAGCTCTAGTTTTTTTCAGTTGTTTTATATTCTTATCAGTACCACCCATTCTGTATTGTATGTTATCGATATAGGTTTTTATATAATTATTTTTAATATTTCTAGATTTAATATACTATTCCAAAGGTTAGTAGAAAAAGAGGATAAATTTGAAATAAAAGAAAAAATTGCAAGAGAAAAAGTTTAAAAAAAAAATTTTTTTTTTTCTTTTGAGAAATTTGTGAAAAAAGAAATATCGACGTTATCGGACATAAGTCTTAATATATATACAAATCAATATTCATAAATCTCAGGAACCTTTAATCCTTTGCCTCTATTAACATACTGTTTCAACATAACAATAATCTTTTCATTTCTCCAGTGTTCAGGAACATCCACACCACCACCTGTACCGACGGCTTCTTGTCCGTTTGGGGTATTGGTGACTTTACTGGCATCAGCACCCTCATCTGTGATCCATCTATAAACATTCCAGTCAAGCTCATCCAAAAGCAGATCGTATTTCTCAAGGTCCTCCTTGCTTAGCTTGTTCAGATACTCAGCAGCAAAGCCAGAAAGAATGATGTCCATTTCCAGAATACCTCTCTTTCTGGACTTGTAGATCAATCTCTTGAGTTTTTGTTCTTGTGTCTCATTTGCTCTTCTGATGGGCATGATGTTGTCCAAAGGAGGTGGTCTTTGAGCATTTAGGGATATGAATGAAGTGGAAAAGTTTCTTGAGACTTGTCTAAATCTGTATGCACGTGTGAATCTATTAATCATCTGCGATAGTTATCACTAATATTTACTTGAAAAAAAAAGAATATTGTGCAAATAAGTATTAGAGAAAGTTTGCTTGCTTCTTAAGGTTTTGATTAGAAGTATTTGTTGATTTGATAAATTGAAAAAGATATCAACTTTATTTGATTTTTTTTCTTAAACATGATAAAACTTTGAGATCTGGACAATATCTTAGCTATGTGTGGACTTGGAGCGTGTTTAAAAATCATTCAGTTTTGCTTTTTTTTCTTTTTAGGTAAAAATCGATAGGGGCAAAAATAGTGATTCTAACTCCGAAAGATAGAAGGCTTAAATTGCACGTGCTTAAGCCAGCAAAAACAACAGCGGGCAGCCTACTAAATATACCATTAACAACTGCTTACATATATTTTTCCCATACTACGATGAAATTCTTACTGCAACAAATGGGTGTAGATAGTACATTTATTTTTGTAAAAACAAAACATCTTTTAAAAGTCATACTTATTAGCCTTGATTTATGATTAGTCATCCTATTGACTTCACTTTTCAGTTGCCTTTCATTCTGTATTGATTTTATAGCTGGAGAATTTAAGTAAAATACTGGTGAGAATGATGGAATCGCGGTTGTGTCGCTTAAGATTGCCGAATTATTGCATCGGGAAAAGACACCGATTTAGTCAAAATCAGTAAAAACAAAATTGTTAAAAAGAGAAAACCCCACAACGATAAAAGAAATAATATAGTCACAGCAAATAAATCAATATATATATATAGTAGTATTAAATTATATATAAGCATAGAGGAACTTAAACATCTTCTTTATCAAAAAAGTAAACATTTTCAAATTAAATATTGATTATGAAAAGTTAGAATCATATAACCATACTCAATAGTATTTTAATACTTCGAACACAAATATACATATAAAAAAAAATAAAGATGTCTAAAGGAAAAGTTTGTTTGGCCTACTCTGGTGGTTTGGATACCTCCATTATTTTAGCTTGGTTGTTGGATCAAGGATACGAAGTTGTTGCTTTCATGGCCAATGTTGGTCAAGAGGAAGACTTTGCTGCGGCTGAAAAGAAGGCATTAGCCATTGGTGCCACCAAATACGTTCTTGTTGATGTTCAAGAAGAGTTCGTTTCTAAAATTTTGTTTCCAGCTGTTCAAGTCAACGCTGTTTACGAGGATGTCTACCTGTTAGGAACTGCTTTGGCCAGACCAGTTATCACCAAGGCCCAAATGTCTGTTGCCCTGGAAAATAACTGTCAATTTGTCTCTCATGGTTGTACCGGTAAGGGTAACGATCAAATCAGATTTGAACAAGGTTTCTATGCCATTGATCCTGAGATCCAAATTATTGCTCCTTGGAGATTGCCAGAGTTCTGTGAAAAGTTCAAAGGTAGAAAGGACTTGATTGACTACGCTGCCTTAAAGGGAATTCCAGTTGCTCAAACTGGAGCCAAGCCTTGGTCCACTGATGAAAATATGGCTCATATTTCTTATGAAGCTGGTATCTTGGAAGAACCAAACACCACTCCACCAAAGGATATGTGGAAGTTGATCAATGACATTAATAACACTCCAAACACACCCCAATTCATCAACATAACCTTTGATAAGGGTTTACCAACCAAGATTGATATTTTGGATGGACAAGAGGGCAAGGTTGTTGAAACAGTAACTGGTGATTTGAACATTTTTTTGACTGCTTCAAAGCTAGGTAGATTGCATGGTATTGGTAGAATTGATATTGTTGAAAACAGATACATCAACTTGAAGTCCAGAGGTTGTTATGAGCAGGCCCCATTAACAATCTTGAGACAAGCACACGTTGACTTAGAAGGATTGACCATGGACAAGGAAGTCAGACAAATAAGAGACCAATTTGTAACACCCACATACTCCAGATTGCTATACAACGGTGCCTACTTCACCCCAGAATGTGAGTTTATCAGAGGCATGATCAAACCATCCCAAGTAAGTGTCAATGGTACAGTTAGATTGGTTCTGTACAAGGGCAAGTCCACAGTCATTGGAAGATACTCTGATTCTGAAATATTATACAATGCTGTAGAATCATCCATGGACGAATTGACTGGTTTCTCACCTGTTGACACCACTGGATTTATCAACATTCAATCTATAAGAATCAAGAAGTACGGTTTGACCAAGAAAAACAGAGGAGAAACAGTTGACTTATAGTTATATATAAATGATAAACGACTTAGAAACATTGCCAAACCCCTCATGTGAGCATTCACATGTCACAGTTGATACAATTTTATCTAAACTTGTGTATTTTCACAACAACAAAAAAATATATATAACAGAAAAGGTGATAAAGTGAAGAGAAAAGTTTATTGCAAATAGTAACAATTACCGTTTAAAGAAAGCTTGTTTAATTAATGCGTTTAAAAAAAAACGAGCAACAGCGAAAACAAAGAAAAAAAAAAATTTTTTTTCCAGAAAGTTCTATTTTGATTTGATTAAATACAAAATTGGATTTTTGATCTAGAAAATATAGCAAAGATAATAAGCGCTGTGCATATGTTTTTTTTTTTTTTTGTTAGTGTAAACTAGCATTAATGTTCTTCATTTGCTTGACGTGTTCACTTGCTGTTCATTACCTAATTGTTTGGTTTGTCTAGGATACGTGTTAAAATATCAAATTTACTCACATGTGAATATTCACGTTAATACCCTTGTAGTGAAATATTGAGGTCATTCCCTTTACAATTCTTGCCCCCTTGTTTTTTTGTTTTTTTTTTTTTACGAATAAAAATTTGCCTAGTTATAAATTCTTTGGTTTATAATTATTTTTTTTGCGTTTAGAAAAAATAACAGCAATGTAAATTTTTACTGTTGAAGAAAATTGGAAAAAAAAAAAAAAAAAAAAGGGTTTTTGGAGATTATTATGGCTTTTTATTTCTTCTATTTATAAATATATAAGTTGATTACATAATTGAATGGAAAATATATAAAACCTAGCAACATTTATTATTCTTTTAGATTAACAAATATATAGAGTTGTTCTTTTAACTGCAAACCATTAACTTTATATAATTCCACCATTGCTATTATGAATCAACAATTAGATAATATTGATACCAAAATCACCTCTACTCTTATTCAAAGAACTGAGAGTAACAACTTGTCCTTGAACCCAGAAGGTAATGAAATATACGCCATGAGCAATAAGTTCAACAACTCATTGGCTGCTCCATTGACTCCTATTGGTTGCAACAAGACCAGTCTGGCTCAAATACCCAACAGTTCATCATCAGGAAACTTGTTTGGAAAGTTTTTGATGAAAAAGAAGATCAACATGAACAAAGGGCACTCTTTATCAAGAGCAACTTCTGCTTCCAACATCAACAACCAGAAACTAGAGGGAGAAACACCGGCATGCTCATCAGCTGGGTTTCTAATGAGCTCTGATCTTGTTTTGGACAACGAAAGAAGCTTTTCTCAATCCAACCTGGATGTCAACCCCACTTCTAGCAACTATTATTATTACAACTCGAACAGCGGCCTGAGTAGAGGCAACAATGTTGACGATATTGATTTGGGCTTGGACTTTATAAGTAAAGACAATGACCTGTTGTACTATCCTCAAGACATAGACAATGTTGACGATACTTTGAAGAATATCTATAAAAACAACAAGGAAAGCTTGAAAAGACATGATTACGATGAAATGAATTATACCATCAATCCAATGATCACCCAAATCAACCCTAAGCACTTTTCCTCTCCAGAGTACAACATGGATGACATAAACGAGTTGATCCAAGAAGCCGAAAATAATACACCTTCAAACTTCAATACATTGACCAACGCCACACCAAGTTCTGCTTACGTAAACGGTTACCAAGGCTCCGCTCCATCCAAGTCAGTTAGTGACTACAACATATTCATTAAGGGTGAGGATGGTATTGAGTTGCCTGCACAGGAAGTGTTGAAGAAGCTTAACTTTGACTTTTCAGACAACACAAAAACTCTTTCTGCACAAAATGCATTCAAAAAAAATATTCTGGACACTGTCAAGTTGCCTTACAAAAACTTGAAGCCAAATGACTCCAATAATTCCAAGTTCTCCAGCAAGCCATTGGAGTTGGCCACTGAGCTGTTGAAAAAGTCGAAATCAAAGGTCCAAGACTTTTCCGCTTTATCTTCTTTGAAGGCTGAGCTTTTATTGAATGATGAAAAGTTGAAGTCCAATATCGGATTAGAAGAGTATAAATGTGAACATCCTTCCTGCAAAAAGTTATTTTCAAGACCCTATGACCTAGTAAGACATACCAAGACCATACACAGCAAGCAAAAGAAGCTGTACAGATGCCTGATCTGTATTAAGGAATTGGGTGAGGTCGAAGGCCATAAGAAAACCTTTAGTAGAGGTGACGCCTTGAGCAGACATATAAAGTTAAAACATGAACTGAAGATTGGCGATGAAAGTTTAAGATTTGCCATGAAGTTTGCCAAAGACAATGTTGAATACGTTGAAAATTAAAGCCAACAAAACATTTAAAAAGAAATCAAGAAAACCATAACAAAAGCCTACGGATCCATCAAAAATTAAAAGAAAATGAACCTAAAATAACTACCTTTTTTGTTATTTTAATACCCTTATATAACTTTTTTTTTTTTTTATTTAATTTCAAATTTTTTTTCCTCTTTGAAGAAATCAGAGCAATTCAATAAATTTGTAACAAATATATAAAACAACTAATTTCTATCTTCGTTTTTTACTTGTTCAGCCTTTTTGGCTGCCAACTCAGGATCCAAGTAATATCTGTCAATGAAGTTGACCTTGTACTTGTTATTTTTCCATTTTTCATACGACAACTTGACGATCATTGGCATTCCATTAGGGATGTTGACCCCTTTGATTTCAGTTGCATCCAGTCCCAGCAGCTTCATCAGTATTGCTCGAATACTACTTCCATGACCAATGATCATTCCTATTTTGTTTTCACTGTTGATGATTTCCGGTATTATGAAGTCCTCCAATAGGGGTGTCAATCTTGTCAAAACATCACTCAATGATTCGGATATAGGCAGGCTGACATCGCCAAACTGGTGCTCCATCTTGTACTTTTCGCATCTGTTTGGTTCCTTGAACTCGTACTCGTCATTTCCTGACAGTGTCTCCTCCTGAATGTTTGGCTTTTGTTCCATTTCCTTGTCCAAATTAACATCAGGTGGTCTCCCCTCGTAATCTCTTCTGACTTGCATGTACTCCTTGTCCCCCACTATGCTCAGAACCTTCTTTTTATTCTGGCCCTGCCATGATCCATAGTGTCTTTCATTCAATCTCCATGAACTGTAAAACTTGTATCCCGACTCATTGATTGATGGGTTAGTGGGAACCTTTTCAAAAACCAATGGTTTTTGTTTTTCTATAATGACATTTTCAGATGTTTCCTGAACTTCGTTGTTGGAAAGCTCATCAAGCTCCCCCAATATGGTCAACAGAGTCTGCTTGGTTCGAACTAGTCTACTGCAAAAGGACACGCTTGGTTTGTAAGTGGAGGATAAGTGCTTTTGAATCTCACGAGCTGCTGATTTTGCTTGCTCAACACCCATTTCGGTCAATGGCGGATCAATCCATCCACAGAATAGATTCTTGGAGTTAAGGGTGGACTGCCCATGTCTGAGCAAAATTAATTCAATTGTTTGCTCTTCCATATTGATATTGTGTTTTCTCTTTAGTTCTTTGCTATTACTTTGGGGGATGACACTATCTCTATCTTTTATCAACTAATCAGAGTGAAAAGATAATTAGATAAATTCTGCTTTTTTTTTCCTATTTATTTTGGATAGAGTGTTCAAATCCTTCAAAATTGAATGCTATTCAAATACTTAAAGGACTTGTACTCAGCAGAGCAAGCTATTAGTAGTCTTAACTATTTCTTATAAACGACTCTAGAGCTGTAGTCTTAAAGTTTTTTTTAAAAGGAAAAAAAAAAAAAAATTGCGTGTTTATGGTAATCTCCGTTTGTTAAAGGGCCCATAAGTGCTGTCAAGCTCTAAAAAAAGCCATCTATCAATATAGTGGAACCTGATTTTTCCTCATCAATTATCAAATAATAATAAAGAATATTTTAACCAAAAATATAATATATATTGTACTAAAATATATCTGGACACTTGTTTTCCCAGTTACCTGTCTTTCTTCTCTCCCAATACTCATTGGTGAATCTCCAATAGTCATCTTTTGTTATAGGATGCTTATCCCTCTTAAACCAAGATGGCTCCCACTTTTTATTCTCAGCTGCTCTCTTCTTTCTAGCTGCTCTTTGCTTTTCTTCCACTCTGTTCTTCTCAGAAGATGCTTTATCATAAATACCGTCCTCCATACACTTTTGGTCTGGTCTTAGTCTTGTGTCTGTTATAGGTAAGTGTTCCTTCAAGTGAGGAGGAAGTGCATTTAGTTGAATAGCAAACTGTGTCAGGTTGAATGGTGAGTCAGGTCTGTCATTTACCTTCCAAACCAAAAACTTCGATCCATCAAACTTCACTTCAGTGTTTTTAATATTGGCACTGTTGATCAACTCCTTGTCATCCTTGGCAGAGCGTGCCGCTGTGCATCTCATAGCAAAGATCTCACTGTTCCAATGTCCTCCAAACACCCATTCTTTTTCATTCTTCCCATTGAACACTTCACCCTTGACTTCGTAAGCATGATTTGATCTCCATCCTCTTGCCTTGAATGTTATCACACATCTGCCCCCATTGGTGTGGTTCTGCAAAACCATCTCACCATAGTTGTCGACTTGAGGATTACCTGTGAGGATCCCTATGACTTGATTGTTCGGCTTTTTAAATGAGTACAACTCTTCGTTTTTTTCCAATCCATACCTCAAGTTAATGAACCATTTACCCAAATGCTTGAAATCAAAACATCTACCATTGAAGTTACCATCAACATTACTTTCACCGTAATACTCCCAACTAGGAGAATCCATGTGTATAGCACCTATAGGTGGATGGTGGGACACCTGTTCACAAATGCATCTGTAGTTTTTCCATGGCTCCACAAACTCATATGTCTCACCCAACAACGGATTGAATGGCTTTGCTATTCTTCCTGTTGTTGAGGCATATGGTGATACAGAAAAAATGGCCACATATAACATTCTTAATGTTGATGATTGATAAAACGTTGAGGCTTTGTTTAATATGTCAACATACTCCATGTCCTCTACAACTCTTTGAAGTAAGGATGTAGGCTCATTAAATGTCACAGGCAAGGACATCTTTGTCATATCCTTACCAATCATACTCTTCAACACGGACCACAAAGATACCTTTGGTCTTTCATCAGCAGACAACGCCAACTTCATTCTTGGTCCATCCTCATACCCTTCAAATGATTCATCATTCAAAATGCTTAGGAACCTTTCCAGTTCACTGTTGTTGTATAAGTCCAAAACATTCTTCTTTATTTTTGCTGACTCGTTTTGTGTCTTTTTATTATAAGCATCAATCAAATCACTCACTCTTTGCTTTAATTGAAGGTCGACTTTCAACCCACTTGCATCCTTAGGAAGTAAAACCATGTCAACAGCCTTAGGTTGCTCTTCTGGTTCATCAAAGTCATAGAATTCATCATCAGATGAAAGCTCATCCAAACCTTCGTTTGTAGAAAGTTCGTTTTTTAGTGTTTCACCTGTGATTGCCCCTAAATTCGCCTTATCATCCGAACCTACATTTTTTTCCGAATCGTTCTCGGAGATAAGATTCACGTTTCTCTCTTGAGTGGATTTCTTCAAGTTCTTCAACTCCCTTGAAAGCAATTCAATCTTATCGTCCTTGTTGATCAGTTCAAACTCCAACTCCTTGACAGATTGGATCCATAGTTTCAAGATCTTGTTCAGTTTGTTAACAACCTTCTCATGTTTATCAACCATCTTAAAATGCTGGGAGTTTAACTTCTGCTGGGAAATCTTAACGGATTTCAAGGTTTCCAATATTGTCTTATTGGACTCGTCCATGTTGGAAGCTTGGAAAAGTTCAATCAAATTGGTGATTTCAAGAGAAATACTGTTGTCTAGCTGTGACCACTTGTTTTGAAGCTTCAGCAGGATCTTTTCATCCAGGTCATCTTCAAAGTCCAGGATTTCTGAGCTAGTGTTTGATGCATCCTCCATATCAGAAACTTTGGAATCATTGTCCTCATCAGATAGGTAATCTTCATCAAGGTCATCATCACTTGATACAGTCTTTATGTTATTTTCATTCAAAACAGATAGCATCTTTCTGTTGAACACTGGCATGTCAACTTTCTTTTTAGTAATCTTTGGAGGTGTTTTAATTTTAACATCACTGTTTACTGATATATCAGCCAACTCTTCATTGATTTCCTTGGCCTCTCCTTTGCTGGCCTTTCTAGTACCAACATTAGAGGTCTTGACAGTTGAATTCTTTCTGTTGGCTTCCAAGTTTTTATCCTTACAATATCTGATTGCTCCTTGTATACACCAAACCCACTTGTTTGTTTCTGCTGGATGGTCACCCTTCATGTGCCAGGTTGTGATTCCTCCATTCACTTCATTATTAGCCAATGGATCCCCATTTGGATTATTGTCATTTGGAATGATGGCTCCATTGCCTTCACCCTCATTATCGGTGTATGTGTTTTGAGTGGCTATTTCAAACTTAAGTCCCTCTGAGCAATTCAGGTATACAAAGCAGTATCTTAAGTCCAAGGACCCTCTACAGTTCCACAAGTCCTTCTTGTTTTTGTAATAAGAAAGCTTGCCCTCCTTTGGATTCAAAATGAAATATCTGAGCTTGTAACCGGTGGCAAAGTTAGTCCACTTTTTCAAGTAACCCTGGACTATAGGAGGTTCTGTTATTTCTTGAGCCAATGCTGTATTATATTGGTCATCACCCTTTTTCATGTTGGCATCACCATCTTGCTTTGAAGAACCTTCGTAGTTACTGGTTTGAATAACGTTCAGCATGGTTTGGTTCTTGGCTGCATTGTCCAGAATCTTCAGCAATTCCTTCCCAATGGCTTGGTTTGTGTTTACACTGTTGTGATTTTCAACAGGAACCTTGGAAGTCTTTATCATGCCAAACTGGATCAACTCCAAAATGTAGTCCTTGGGTAATTTACCTAAGTCGTTTCTGGCAAAGGGATCAGCATTGCCCACTTTAAGAATCCAATCACACATCACTATGTCTCCTTTCTTGATAAACTCAATCAAGACAGTATCTCCGGTGGAGGGATCAATACCATCAAGATCCAACAGCTCCTTGTTTCTGGGATTTTCAATCAAGACACTTTCCAAATGCTCAAAGTCTCTGTTGTTAAATGCTAGTCTCAGCTCATTAGCAATTTCCTTGATGTATTCATTACGCAGGTCGATCATCATCCCATATAGCTTGAAGTTGTTTGTAAGTTCCAAGGCTTGTAAGTTGTTGTTATTAACAATGGTGTCATTGATGATGCTTTTGTAGTCAGTTAACAACAAGTTACAAACATCAAATCTATTTAAGTAAGAGGCCAAGTGCAGAGGAGTGTTTCCTTGGGCATTTTGCTGGTTGATATCGAGTAACAGTTTGTCGTGTTTCTTCTCAATAACAAAATATTGGATTATTTTGTTTATGATAGGCAAAGAGTTATTGACATGAATAGAAAAATTCAGTAAAAGCTTTAAAACATTGACAATTTCAAAGGATTTTGTTTTTTCTACTTCAACCATGACATCGTTAATGAATGGTAAAAGCTCTTTTTCAAAGGCATCATCGGCATTTTGCTTTGGATCGTTATTCAGCTTTTTCAACACATTCAAAAGTTTTAATCTAATCAATGCTGAATTCATTATTGGTCTTCCCAATGAATCTGAATTATTTGATGTGTTCTTATCTATCAAATCAGTTTGTTCTGGCATGCTCTTTTTAGTACTACCTTCTCTTTTTTTTTCTTTTTTTTATATTATGATCTATTTTGAAGTTTGGATTCTATTATATATATCTCCTCTGAAATTTGTTCGTATATAATAAAAGCTGAGTATAAATAGAGTTTGCCACTATCCTAAACAGAGTGATCTATTGATTCCTTTATTTTTAAAAAAAATAAGTGCTATGAACATTTCCAAAGGAAGAAGGGACACCGAAGGTTTGAGGAACGGTTCATCCCCAAAATTTTATAGCAACGAACGCTACGCAATTATTTTCTAAAATTTTTCTTTTTTTGTTTTTTTTTTTTTTTTTTTTTTGGGAAAACGGTCTCTTAATGAAATATCTAAAATCTTTAAATCAAAGATATTATTCAATAGTGTGAATTAATTTCAAGACGTTATACAAAAAAAAAAATTGACACCTCACCATGTTTAAAGCAATAGTAAAAGCTGTAAAATAGAATTGAAAATAAATGAGTCTAATTGATATCAAGGTTGAATTTTTAGGGGGTTTGGATAGCATATTTGCCAACAAAAGAAGTTTCGAAGTGAAGGTAGACAACACCAAGATTGTCACACTAAGAGACTTGATCTTTGATGTGATAGTTAAGGACTTATTGGTGAATCCGGAAGAAAACTACAGTATATACATCCAAGATGAAACCATCAGGCCAGGAATACTCACATTGATCAATGATGCCGATTGGGAGCTAGAAGATGAAATGGATTACGTATTACAACATAAAGATGTCATCAGCTTCACCAGTACTTTACATGGAGGTTGATTCAAAACACAAAAAGTAAAGTTGTTAAAGTTTGTTTTTCAACTTTTTTTTTTTATTTATTAATATTTAGATTTTCTTGTTTAGAAAATATATACTAGTAGATGATTATTCGTATTTAGCTAATTTTTGCTTAAGCGTTTCATTTTCTTCTAAAAGTTGGGAGACTTTCAATTCCAATTCCTGCATTCTTTGCATTTTTCTAGCTCTGGATCTTCTAGCAGATTCAGTGTTCTTAGCTCTTTTGGCTTCAATTGGGTCGGCAATTTTGCTTGTGTCTATTTCAGACAAGGCTTGCTTTCTTGGCTTGACTTGGTATGGAGTCAAGTTCAATTTCTTTAGCATACCAGACTTGTCTTCAGCCAAAGTCTTGATCGATGAAGACGAAGTGCTAGAAGAAGTGGATGCTCTACTGGAGCTTCTTGGCTTGGAAACCTTCTTCGCCTTGACTTCAGGCATTACAAACAATCTGCTCATCTCTTCAAGATCAATCTTGGAGGAGTCCGAGGAAACAGCAGTGTTAACGTCGGAGTATGGGCTGTATGAGGAGCTGTCAGAGGTTGAGCATCTAGCGTCTAATAAATCGATTTGAATGTCATCGGTGTTGATATTGAAATCTGAGTTCATGACCATAGTATCAAAAAATGAAGCTTTGTTGGGCAATCCAATGGCATCTTCCGTTTGAGGGAAAATTTCCATTGGATTTACAGAAAAGTTAATTTCTGGGAAATCATTGAAGGTTTCATCAAAGGGGGCTTGTTCGTTTAACATTTTTATTATTTTTTTATTAATTATATTATTACTTTGTTTAGAATACTTTATATTGGAATAAGAAAAAACTTATTTTATTTTTTTAAAAATTTGTAAAAAACCATTTTTGTTGATTGTAAAGGTTCACTGGAGTTTATCGTACATCATTGTGTATATGTTAATATTGCTAATTATTCTTTTTATGATTAGATAGGAAAAAAAAAGGTTATCTTCTTTTTTATATTATACTATATTTATCTGGTTTATGTTGAAGAAAAAATTATTATGTATAAAAGACTTAATTATGAAGTTTTATAACTTATTATTTTTGGATTAATTTGGGTCAAAAATATAATGATATAAGAAACTATAATAAAATTATTTTGTAAAAGAAAAAAATATATTAAATTTAGGCACACATCTTTGATAATATAGCAAGATTATCAAAGTTTATTATATGGAGTCTGCGCAGTTAAAATATTTAATATAAGGGTTTTCTTTTTCAAAAAATGATAGTAACTATGATTTTCTTCAATAAGATTGAGTCTTTAATATTGATTTATTGATTACTTTTTTTTTCAGCAACAAAAAAAGAAAGTTAATTGAATATTAAATTGGTTAGATTTGTTTGATAGAAAACAGAGGTATCGATGGTGATTAAAAGGAAAGATAGACTTTTCTTTATTTTAGATTTTTGAATTGTTTTACGATAATGTAAATTCAGATATTTTTTCTGGTTTTATCAATCCTTCTTTATTCTTTCCTAAAGAAAGAAATACACTCCATTTAAGCTTGAATTGTATTCAATTCAAAATGGCCGTTTTCGCTGATGTTCTTATATACTGCAAGAAAAAAAAACATGTTTAAAATGAAAAATGAGATTTTTTTTTAGAAAAAAAAATTATAGTGTGTTTTTCCACAGTTTAACCCAAAAAAAAAATTAAAAAAGGTGCTGACTTAGAACTTTAATGTTGTATTTATTTCCTTTAACGGAAACTCAAATGCATAAATGGAAAGAAAACTAGAAAAGCGCTTAATAAGTGTGCAGTTAAGTTGACGAAATAGCAAGATGACTCATTCCAGCGTAAAATTATTTTTTTTTTTTTGAGAGAAAAAAAGAAATAGCTATAGTGTGCTCCTGCAGTAAACCCCCATTAAAACTCTAAGCTATTACATCAGCATTAACGCTTGGTACATAAGCTTTAAAATACGTAAAAGCTATTGATTGGTTGAGTAAACACACAATTCCTACTATGTCCTTTACACGTCTGTATGTTGACATTTTAGACTTTAAAAAAGTAAGGCTTTGGCTTGTACTGAACAAGATGAAATTTTGATCTTGATTTCAACAGTACGAAAAAAAAAGAAATCTTCAAGTATCCATTTCATTTTTTATGAAATTTTTAGCAAAAAAATAGGCTATTAATAAATTTCATTTACTTACAAGATAGTAGCATCTATTATAGTATAGGAAACAGCTTTCATTTCTAATTTTGTTGTTCTTTATCTAAATGTTTTTCTGGATTATTTGTTAACTTTACCAGCTATGAAACCTCTAAAGAAAACACACTTGGAACAATCTTTTATAAATCCCTTTTTGGTGCTTTATATGATCCGTATGAGAAAAATTGCTTTTTTTTGTTATTAATAAAATGGATATTTGTTGATATTCCTTTTTTCCACAAAAGATGAACACGTGTTCCGGCGTACATTTCTTTAAATAATCAAAAAATTGAAACTTGTGCTATTCAAGATCAGCCACTTTAGGACAACCTTAAAAAAAGGGGTATTGCTTTGACGCAAAATTAGATAATCTCACGTAAAAATAAATAGACCAAAAATCGGAATAAACTTCACAACAGGAATACAGAGTTTTTTTTTTCCTCCGATTAAAAAGATTATTAACATGTAAATGTTCCATCTATATTCACGTTTAGTTCCACTTGGCAAAAGAAGTTGATGAATCTGTAGATTCCCATGTTAAGTTCTGCAGTGTAGATGAAGAACCAGGCCTATTAGCAATCTTTGAAAAACTCAATTATCCGTTATACTACCGTTCCCATGTCAGAGATACACATCAGATAATTGAACATGAATAAAAACCTCACTTCTTATATCTTTTAATGTTAATGGGTTTGAGGTCCCATTTGAATATCAGTACTGTTTTTAAAGAAGAAATACCCCACAAAGACTTTGGTGGGTTAGTAATCACAATGATTTTAAAAAATAATAAATACAATTGCTGTACTATGTAACAAAATATATCCTTAAACTTTTTTATCTAATAAAAGGTATAAAAAGAATATATAATACACACAGCGTATTACCATGTTTTCCGTGGAAGAAAACGGATTTAAGAAAAAGCAAGCAAGAACAATACTAAGAGCTTTTTCCTTATATTTTTTTGCTCCAGAGAAAGATCTCGAACAGCATAAAAAAATAAACAATGCAGAATGTCTTGCAAAAGATGTGTTTACGTACAACAAAAGAAGATGACAAAATCCGCGGATTTTTTTTATTCTGCTTGTGTCAGTAAATTCATCATCAAAAATAGAAGGCATTTTATATATTTTGCTTACCATTTTTTTTACAATGATATAACTCTTTTATTTTTAAAAATAGAAATATTAAAAACCGCATAAAGTTTTGTCCAACTAAATTTTAGGTTAATTTTTTTTCCTTTGGCATGAAAAAAACACCGCATTTGCATATTTTTAAAAAAACGAATGACATCATGTATGCAAACAAGGAAGAACAATAGATTTTTACTTAACGTTCTTTTGACAAGTTTTGAGCAACCATTTAAAAATAAAAGGCAAAACATGATTTTGGTTAAGTCATACTTTTTTTTTTGTATTGTGGCTATTTTTTTATTTGTTTTTTTGAAGTAAGAAACTACGTCTCAACTTTATCTAGATGTTTTCACTTTTGAGTCTTGAAAGAAATACGTATAAAAAACCCCCAACCTGGTGTAATTAGAAATAAGGTATTGAAAATATATAAATTTTCCTGATTTTTTTAATTTAAAATTGAATTCATCTGCTTATTCAAGCTTAATAGTTTATTTTGTAAGAATGTAACATGAATTTGCTGACAATCTATAAAAAGAACAGTATTTAGAAAGTTGTATTGTCTATCTATTTAAAAGTCATGCTGTACATTCTCATGATGAAATAGTCAACAATAGGCTTAGTATAGTTGTTTTCCCCCAAAAAAAAAAAAGTGGCTTCAAAGATATGCTTTTTGATCATCAAAATTTTAATCCTGTTTTGTTTCTTTTTTTTTTTCTCAAAAAAAAAACACTTTAACAACGAGGTTTTATTGTTTAAGTTTCAATTCTTTGATTTAAAAAACATTGCGAAAAAACACAAATTAGTTTTTCAACGATATTTAAGGATAGACAACGTACTCATGATATAGACATTATTCTTTAAGTCATTTGAAGTTTATGTTTTATGAAATAAATATATTTGAATATTCTTTAAAGTAAATCACTACACAACGCAGACAACTTAATCTTATAGAAAACTTATATATCTTAAAATACGTAGAGAAACTCTTAGAGAACTCAAGAACATTTGGGATATCATTCTATTCTCTTTCCATATATATAAGTTATTTGCCTTTTTTGTCTTATTTAAAAAAGCAAGAAATCTAAACAATTACATTCATTGTATAATTATACTATTTTTTTTGTCATCACATAGTTTAGAAAAATAAAAATCTACTATATCCAAAACAAACAAAAAATATATTAGAATCAACGAAAACCAGCTAGGATTATGAACATTTGTAACAAGAATGCAATTGAATATGATGTCGACAATAAAGTCACTCTGCAAAATTGCTATATAAATTCCGATACAGATGTTTTAATAATTTTGTACAAAATATTCGTAACCAATGAATTGAAAATGGTCTTCCAAAGACTTACAAATTCAGAATGTCAAAAGTACATTAAGGCAGGTAATTTATTTGTGGTTGTTGATAAAACCAATGAGTTTTCAAAGGAAGAATCAGCCAAATCTATGAACGAATCGTGTTCTTGTTCTGACAAAAACGGAAAAATGCATGTATCTGATCTAGATATACATGATGGTATCACTAGATGGACAGATAAGTTCTTTTGGACTAGTTCAAGAATGCTTCACAAAAAGTATTTGGTTTACAAACAAAAGAAGGTGATATCGGAACATAGACGCTTAATAAAAAAAACATTTTCAATGAAAATAGATGGAAGAAATATCAGATTGATATCTTATTATGATGAGGAAAGCATTTCCGATGGATCTGTCGTATCTGTGTCTCAAATGTACCACACGTTTTTTGAAGAAGGCAGAACCACTGAACAAAGCGCACAATTAGAAAAATTTAAGAAAGAAGTTGAGGATGTCAACATAAGTGGGTACTCCAACAACACGAGTGATAAGACCAAAGAATTTGATAGACTGCAAAGCTCACAGGCTTTGCCTGATCAAAGGAGAAAAGAGCTACCAAAAACAATTTCTCGGCAAACAATGCATCAAGATCAAATTGCATACATTCAAAACGGCATGATTCCTATCCAAAACAGTATGCCATTAAATTCTTACAACCCCTACCTAGGAGTTCCCATTATGCCCATGCCACCAACAATGCCCTTCATCCAAGGACAACAGGTACCATTGCCACCACAGATGCCACAAAACATTTATTATGTTCCACAAATGCCAGCCTATCCAAATCAGAATTACCAAAGAATATTAATTCCCCCAAATATGCATCCAGGATACAATCCCCGCTTCAGAAATAGCATGTGCATGCCCTTTTACCAGTATTCGGAAAATACGAATATCAATTCGTTGAATTCACATGTGAAAAAGACAACGGAAAGTCAACCAAAGTTACATGTTAATGGTAACGTTCTAGCATTGAATAAGGAGAGCAAAGATCATGTTTCACTGAATCCAAACAATGAAGATTCCGCTGCTGACACAACAAGCTCAGTGAATTCCAATACTACATTACCTTTGAGCTCAAAACTGCCATCAATAAAAGACCTTCAATTACCGAAATTGTAGGCATTTCGGACATTATATAACAAACAATGAATGATCATCTAAAATGTTTATTTTACATCTATATAATGTATTTAAATTACTAACAGTAAATCAGCACTACCAGCATAGTATATTGACTCACAGTATCACAAAAAAAAAAGGTTCTCTTACTAAGCAAAATTAAATGTATTTGAAAATTTTATTTTTGCTTTTTTTTTTGAGAAAGATTCTTCATGTAATTAGCACTTATCCTTTTGAACATGATTTTCGCTGCTACCGTGTGTAGCCTACAAAGCGGGAACACCCCCTTCCCAGCAGGTAGTGTTCGGTAAACCGATGTCATTCTCTGTTTATCTCCGATGAAACTGTAGAAAATGAAAGATTTTATGGAAAAATATTACAACCACGCAAAGTTCTCGAACTTTCCTTGGGTGGCAAAATTTCTCAACATATTTAAACAGAAAATCCTTCTTGGAGGTCAAGTTTACTAACTTTTCTCGAGTGGCGAATTTTCTTATTCACTATTATATATACTAATATTGAAAGGATCTCACAAACCAGAGAGCTCTTTCACTAGTATTCTAAATACTTAATCGTAACACAATTGTCTAACAAGTAAATACGAAAGCGAATACGCGAACAGGTAGGTGTGTCATGTGACTTCGGAGATTATTCTCCTTCTTCTGCTTTTCTCCAAAAAAAAAAATGCATGACTTGGCCACATTTAGTAATTTTTTTTTTATTCTTTGGAAAATAGCTCTGTCAATATTTGAATCAATTCCGATAATAGGGTATACAGAAAGTTCCCTTTATTTTGTTTTCATTTATGGGTCTGTGTTATTTACATTTCAACAATTTATTATTTCAGACGGTGTTCATTGATCCATACACAAATAACCTTGTAAAATAAAATAAGGGTGGCAAAGCCTTTTTGGCCAAGAAAAAACAACTTAGAAAGCATAATAACGTAAAATTCAATTGATTTGATATTTTATTCACTTATATCAAATATATACTTAAATGAAGTTAAAATGACTGAGAATTCTAAAAAACAGCTACTAGCACGTAATGCATCATATCATAAAGAATCTCAGGACTTGAAGGCTTTCAACAGAACAGTTCAGGATCTATCTGTGTCTATTGATGTTGGTGATAATGAGTTAGTTATGCCACCTTCTATAGAAAATCAACAAAAAACATTTCAAGATAAACCAACAAGAAACACACAAAAACAAAGTTTTAACATTCAACACTCTAAAACTTGGTTCACACCTTCATCGGCCATTGCTCTTTCGGGGGCACTTGCTGGATTTTTAAGTGGAGTTGTTGTGTGTCCATTAGACGTGGCGAAAACAAGACTTCAAGTTCAAAGTTTTTATTACAAGCAAAAAGATACAACCTCTCTCAAATACAAAGGTATCCTCAACACTCTCCGGACCATTGTAGCTGAAGAGGGAGTTAGGGGTCTTTACAACGGACTTGCACCTATTTCGTTAGGCTATTTCCCCACATGGATGATATACTTCAGTGTTTATGAATACTGTAAGCAAAGCACAAATTCACCCTTTATAAACATCAAATCTAATTACGGAAATCATGCGTTAAGTGCTATAACAGCTGGCCTGATAAGCTCAACCTTAACAAACCCAATATGGGTTGTCAAAACAAGATTGATGCTCCAAGTCAATCAAAAGACTAGTGTTGTTGTTCAATCCATTGATGCCGAGCCCCTGAAACATACCAATGCATCACTGGAAACCACAAGATACAACGGCACATTTGATTGCTTTAGGAAAATGTACAAAGAGGAAGGTCTGAAGTCTTTCTATTCAGGATTGACTCCAACCTTGTTTGGTGTTGTTCATGTGGCCATTCACTTCCCACTTTATGAGTACTGTAAAAATCACATCTTCAAAATTGACAATCGTTTGGAAAACAACTTCCAAAGCTTGTTTCTTAGTTCATGTGTTTCCAAAATGATTGCCACAGCCATAACATACCCACATGAAATTGTGAGAACCAACTTGCAAATTAAAGACGGAAAGGTAAAGACATTGTTGGGTGTGGTTAAGTATGTTTATAATGGCTACGGACAAAGTCATTTACAGGGCATATACAAAATCGGTAATTTTTACAAAGGATTTGGTGCTAACCTTGTCAGAACAGTACCTGCCAGTATGATTACCTTGATCAGTTTTGAGTACTTTAAGAACTACTTATGCGCATTTACCAATACATCTTAATCATTCATATATAACAAAAAAACATAGGACTTTATCAAATATTTATTACCCACAAACTCAACGTTCAAACATATTGACAAATTATATGTATTTCTTAGTTCAAGCTTCATGGTGATAGTGAGCTTAGAACAAAAACTTTAAAAAGAAAGATTTCACATAGATAGCCAACATAAAAGTGATTTACAGGCCAAAAAAAAAAGGTTATATGACCAAAGTTCTGATAGGACTAATGTAACTTGTACCAATGGCATTCAAGCTCCATCAAAAGACTCTAAAAATAGTTTGCAAAGGAGACTTTTTTATGTATATTTGTAAAAGGTATATGCATTTATAAGTGGATGCCATTTGGATACAATGTGTGCTCATTTGAAGCAAGCTACCTACCACTCTAAGCGCAGAGAGCCTTTGCCAGCGTCGGAAGAACCCCGTTTGGGGTTTTAAAAATGAGAGCACTAGTTTAAGGCCAAATCCAGAGGATGATAAGATAAACAACACCATAATGCTTTTAGTCATGACAAAGGGCAGACTGATATTGGTGCACTCGTAAAGATATATAAATCTTTAGACTTATCAACCGAAAATCATACATAATTTACCAGCTTTAACAGCACAAGAAATTGCCACTTATAATCAAAGTGCAGCTATTGTGAATAGCTATCATGCCAATATGTTGCATAGGAAAAACGAAGGTATCAGCGGTTTGAAAAGTAAAATTTTGAGCAGTGTTCATGGAAAAATGAAACTAGCAATAATGTTAAACTCTTTAGTAAGCTACTCATTTCGATCAATCAGAGAAAAAATTTACATCTATGATTGGTTGCTACATTTTCAAAAAGTGTTCATGGAACTTCTGTCAATAATGATGTAGGGTTGAATCATCCATATAACTTTGACAGTAACATCGAAGAATAGTTGAATAAAGCACTGGCTGTACATTCTTAGCTTCAAATTACTTAAATGCAGAACGGCATTTGGACAGTTATTTAATGGTTTTGTTAGGCAAGTAAGGGATACATGACTTTCGTACACTAGTGTTGGTATAAATCTAAGAAAAAATCTTACGGCTACAGATTGTAATATTATAATAACTTAAATGCTAAAAGAAAAAAATGGAGTAAGAGTATTTATGGGGTCATAATGATGAACTCACTTATATACAAAACGGTTTGATAATTCATTTGGAGTCTTTTATTTCCCAATGTTGAAAATTTTATATCTGAACGCTTATCACCCGCCCCTTGTTCTTTTTTTCTCAATTCACAAAGATTTTGTAATCATGTAATCTCAATAAAGTTCTAAAAAAATGAGAAAGACCAATAAGACCCCTTTGTAGACCCCAAAACAAACATATACCTAAACAATATGACTAAAAGGCTTATCGACACTTTGTTTCTTTTTTTGCTTTTTAATTTGTCTTGCCTAGTCAAGCCCTCTGTGAATGCTGTTGTGATTCCTGAGGATAAAGACTTGTTTGTAATGCCAGAGTATTTGAACACTGACACGTTCTATTCTCAAGTAAGTAATAAGTTGACTATTGTTGAATTTTTCTCTCCTTACTGCTCTCATTGTAAAACATTGGCACCAATTTGGAAAGATGTGGTCCAAACTTTTTCTGAAAAAGGCATGGACAAAGAATACGGAATTGAATTCAAGCAAGTTGATTGCATACAAAGCGGAGACTTGTGCTCTGATGAGGATATAGGCTTCTATCCATACATCAGACTGTATGGACCAGAGAAAGACGGCTTTGATAAGGATGCAATTGTCTCCTCAAAATATCATCTGAAAGATTACCCATCAGATTTTAAAAGAACCAAAGACGATATTATTAAATTTGCCAAGTTAGAAGGTTTGAAATATAACAGTCTAGAGAAAATGGCCACTAAGGCTGATGATCAACATGAAGAGTTTCATACTTTAGATGAAGAAGTCTTTTTAACCAATGATGAACTTATCAGTATTATTTCAGATGTTGATGTTACTTCAGGCAAGCCCATGATTGACAACGACTCTCCATGGATCATTATTTTCACAGATAAGTATAAGAAGAGTAACTCAGAGAAATGGTGGGAAAGTGATCCCTTTTTTGCTAAGAAC
Organism: Hanseniaspora lachancei; assembly: GCA_030567275.1. Lineage (NCBI taxonomy): Eukaryota > Fungi > Ascomycota > Saccharomycetes > Saccharomycodales > Saccharomycodaceae > Hanseniaspora > Hanseniaspora lachancei. The sequence goes on along the minus strand of JAJLRX010000234.1, from coordinate 14,687 downwards.
TGGAAGGTCTTAGAGAAGGAAGCAGGTGTGTTGGGTATCAAAACAGCATCCTTTAAATGTAAATCTACGAATGCAGATGAATTGAATCAGGATATATGTAGTGAAATATTTTCTAATGATAATTCAGATTTTCCAAAGCTTGTTGTGATAACACCAAAGAAAAAAATTAACAAATTGTTTACTTATGATAAATTGGACATGGGTGGATTCTCAACTAAGAAAATTATAGACTTTGCTATGAGAGTTAATCACAACTCTTATATTCCTGAAATCAGCTCTTTGGATATAGGGACATTTATAAATCAGAGAAAAATTTCCAATGAACCTATAGCACAATCAAGAGATGAGAAAATATATGTGGTTTTCCAATACGATGCTGAAACAGTTACATCTGAAGATTTTGACTTTTTGGAACACTTAATATTACCTTTATCTAAAATTCCAAATTTATACCTATTCAAAACATCATTTGACCTTGAAAAGTTTAATAAGAGACAAGTTGAAAAGATTGTCACAAACATTAATAATGAGGGCAATCAAGTGGAATACAATGCAAACATGATTACCAATAAGTTGTTGTCTCAAGTACCAACTTTCCACATTTATAAAGAGAACTCTATGATTCCTAGTACATACAGATGCTTTTCTACAGTTGATCTGAGAGACTTAAAATCTGTTTTGGAATGGGTGTACAGGGATTCATTGCCCTCAATTATTGAACTGAAAGACACAAATGTCGAGTACATATTTAATTTTGATAAGAAAGATTACGAACAAGTTGTAATGTTTTTTTTGGATTCATCTAAAAGTATTGATGAAATCTCTAAGGATATTCATACTTATAGAATGAACTATGAGCTTTATGAATTGGAAAGATGGAATTATCAATATGAATCTTTGAACGAAAAGAGAAAGTCCAAAGAAGACAAAATCAACAAACTTAAGAATGAGGTCACTGGAAGTGACAGAAGAGTTTTGTTCAAAGAAATGAAAAGAGAAATCATTCTAAATGACTTTGAAAAAAGAGCTGTCTTCACTGTTGTGGACATCCGCAAGTACCCCTTGGACGAGTACAATTTCATTCATGAATCCTTGAAGGGTTATTCTAAAGTTGAACAACTCAAGCCAGGCTCCATGTTGGTTATCGACAATGTTGGCTACAGCAATGGAAAAATCACCGTCTTTGACAAGGTGTTCTCATTGGATGAGCTGGATAATACTCAGGATTTGAAACTTAAGGAATTCTCATTGGCTGCACTGTTGGCTAAAATTAATTTGAACACAAGAACTACTTTGAAAGCTGCTTATGAAACTATAAAACCAAATGTTTACATCAAGGTGCATTCATTGCATAATAAAAGATTCTCCATAACTTCTTTGTTTGGTATTTCAATGTGTATTGTTGGTATCCTTGTAATGTTAAAGAAAAGAAGTAAAGGGAAGGGTACCCCAGTAAAAATATCGCTGCTGGAAACCATTGTATCATGGCCATTTAAATTTCTTGGAATGTTCAAAGGGCATAACGGAAAAATGAGATTCTTTGGAGGATCCAGGAAAAATAAAGCTAGTTTAACTTATAACGAGGTAGGCTTATTGGAAAAGTCAGCCTAAAAAACTATTATATAATAATGTAGAATTCATGAATTTTTTCTTTTTCTGTTTTTTCTCCTTGTTCATCAATTCATGTTGTTGTTTTTTTTTTTTTGTTACTTTTTCCATTGATGGGTGACTCTAACCTATTAAATATTTCATACAAATATATTGTAAATGTTGGGATATATCCCCTAAATCTGAATGCACCTATCCTCATTGTAAACTAATACCAGTAAAGGTTTTATTATTTGAGAAACGACATGTCTAAGTCTAGAAATAATCCCAGTTTGAAAGAACTGGAACAAGGAATCACGAACATAAAAGATTCGTGGCATTTTCAGTTTAGAGACCAAAAGTACATACACATAAGCAACATAGATGAAAGACTTACAGAACTCGATATACTCAAGATATTTAGTCAATACGGGGACATTGAGGACTTTTACTTCTTATACGACTACAAAACAAAGAAAAGAAAAAACTCGGCTTTTCTCAAATATAACTTGTATGAATCAACGATTCTTTCTATAGACAACCTTGACAATTACAAGTTACTAGATAAATATTTGAGAGTTTCTCATGCAAATTCAAGACTTCCTGATCACGAGCAATTTGTTGTTTATCATGAAGCTATACTGGATAAACTTGATGAAGCTATTATATACAAGGGATCAATGTCAAACCTGCCGACACAGCCAAAGTCCAAAGGTCAAAAGTCAACAGTCAAGGAGGAAGATCCTATGAATGACATCTCATCAGAAATCATCGATCTATAATCAATCTGAAGAAAAGAACTAAAGATAACTTAAGAAACTAAGAGTTGTAAAACATTATAAATTCTGTATATATTTTGATATAGAATGCGGGTGAAAAATAAAATACTAAAAAGTTCTCTTGTTCATTTTATTTTCCTTTCAATCCCATTCATCATCGGATGATACAGATTCTGGTAATGAAAGATCATCATCACTAACTTGAGTGGTCGATGTTGCTGGTCCTGATACATTCAAAGTAGGTGCCTTTGGAACCTCCGGTATATAGGAAGCCTGTTTGGGAATTGATAATGCAGCTTTCCCCTCTTCATCAGACCACCCATCAGAGTCATCGTTATATCTAGAAAAGACTTTAGCTGGTGCAGTGGTGTTAATGGCAGGTTGAACAGAAATGTTTTCAGAAACAGTATTGTTTGATTGAGGTTCCTTAGGTGTTTCGTTGCTTGGTGGAGCAGCAACTGGAGCAGTATAAAAGTCTGGCTTGATAGTTTGTGCAGGAATATCAGCAACATCCTCATCGGACCACCCATCACTGTCATTGTCTAATCCACGTTGAGCTTTTCTTTGTTCCTCTGCGGTCTTTTCATTCAAAGAAATCTGACTACCAGATCCAACATGGGGTTGCTTGAAAAAAGGAGCTTTGTTAGGACCTTCGTTGCTTCTGAATGGGTTAAACTTTGCCGGTGTTTGTTGAACATTTTGTAAAGGGACAGAATTCTCTAGTTCAGTGTTCCAATCATCACTTTCTTCCTGCTTGGCTTCGACCGGCTTGTTGGAGTCCACAATATGAGCTTCGGTTGTAGACTCTGGTGCGTTATACAAGTTTTCCTCTTTTTCAGCATCGGCAATTTGCTGCTTTAGTAGTCTCTTTCTCTCTTCTTTCTGTTGTTTCTTCAATCTTATACTTTCCAGCTTCATTCTTAGAGCCTTTTCCTCTTCATCATCATCTTCTCCTTCACTTATGGCATCTCTTTGAGTTTCTTGCTTTGGAATATTAGCAGAGACAGATGAAGGTAGGTTTGGGACGGATTTTACATTCTGCTCAGGAACGTTGTCAATAGATTCACTTGGGCTTGTAACCTTAGGTCTGCTTCTTCTATTTCTTCTACCAAGTCCCATTTTTTCTAACTTTTCGTTCATTCTTTTTTGTGCTTGTTCTTTGATGTATGCAGATCTTTCCTCTGAAGTTTGATAAGAAGAAGTTCTAACACTTGTTGGTCTTGTGCCATTCAAGTTTTCTTGACTTGATGTGGCATATAAAACAGGTGATGGGGAAACTTCTGCATCCAAACGTCTATTAGAAATCAATACAGATGAGTCCATACTTGAAGCGGTAGTATTGACTCTCTTGATGAAATCCTTCAATTCAGGTTCCAATCCCACGCCTAAGTCAAACTTCCTTGTTTCACTGCTATCATTTCCACCCCCATATAGAGCCGTTTTGATTCCACTCAAGATTTCAGTAATATCTGACTTTATTAACTCGACAGTTTCTTTCGCTTGTTTGCTTTCTTCTCTTATAGAGCTAACAGCACAGTTGAGCCTGGCTTCCTCTTCTTCAATAGATAAGGATGAACTGACTTTTTTCCCTGTTAGCAATGCCATTCTCTCTTGTAATGCAGCCTTTTTCTTAGCTTTTCTTATGTCGTGTTCAGTAACTTCGCCATTTGGACCTGTTCCTACAACAGATGATGGGTTTTGCTTTTTGTACTTTTCAATTTTAGCAGATATGATCGCATCTTCAACAGTATCAATACTTGTTAAAATTGATATTAATCTTGCATTCAAAGCTTCATAAGAACTTCTCATGGAATTCTCACCAGAAATCGTGGCCTTAGGTAAAGATAAGATAGATTTCTTAACAATTTCTATTTGCTTCAGGTTCTCTAAGTCTTTAAGCTTCTTTTCTTTGATTCTTTCTTCGTTCTTGTAAGTTTCAGCTTCAATCAATATCTTTTTATCTCTGATTAAATTTCTCAGAGTTTCTTCTTCCCTTTCATTTTGTTCAGACTTTGATTGTTTGTCTAGCTCAACTTCAAGATCAACTTTAGAATTTTTTCTATCTCTAAAAGATGGTAGAGTGTCATTGTTAACAAAAGATAAGGACTTTGCCCTTGGGCTGTCCAGATCATTTTTGGAATTAGAAGATTGCTTTTTCAACTCCTCCTTCATCATATCTAGCATTTGAGTTGATTGTGGTATCAAAGATCTAGGTAAAGTTTTAGGCAAAGCATGTCCATTCAGCTTTCTATAGACTAAATGCATACCAACAGTAAACTCCTGTTTGTTCAGTTTACCAGTGTTGTCAGCATCAGCTAAAGTCCAAATATGCTCCAGATCTTGTCTGCTCAACCCAGATTTTCTAAAGATTTCAACGCTGGTCTTGGAGTCCAAAATGCCCTTGTTTTCAACATCATAAGTATCAAAGATCTTATAGAATAATGCCTTTTCTTCAGAGGTTACAAAATCTTCATTTTCAGCGGTAAATTTAGACATAAAGTTGTTTTGAGAGTACAAGTCATTGTTACCAAATCCTGTCTTTTGAGCAGTCAAAGGTCCACTAATTTGAAAGTTTCCTTGTGGTAAAACACCTGTTGGTTGAGATACCAACCCCATTCCTGTTTGATTAGCTCTCAACATAGCAGTGTTTGGCCCGTTGAAGTTCCCAAAGGAAGTCATTGGTGCTTGACTTCCAGTGTATTGGTTTTGCAAAGGTTGTTGATATTCATTGGATTGTTGTCCAAAAGATGTTAGAGGTATCATTCCAGTATTTTGAGGCATCAAATGTCCAAGTTGGTTGCCTCCAAAACTGATGGATGGCATCATACCAGTAGGTTGTGGTTGTAAGTTCATTCCACTAGTCAAGTTATCAAATGGAGTAGGATTGGTTGAGCTTTGAGCTTGGAATGAATTTGCAGATTGTTCTCCAACTTGAAAGTTTATAGCATCTACAAATTTGGTAACCTCATCTCTAATTCTTTTTTCCAATGCAAAAGGTAAACTTTCGCCTTGCAAAACAGAATTGATCAAATACATGGCTAAAACAAATTCAGGAAACATCAACTCACCAGCTTTCAAAGTATCAGCAAGATTCCAGATTTGAGCAAGTTGCTTTGGTGGTAAACCGGACTTCATCAATATCTCTCTACAATTGGCACCAGAAATACTGTTTGAGTTAACAGGAACTTTTGATCTGAACAACTTCTCAAACTTTTTCTGGTCTTCAGCAGTAACAAAACTTAATCTCATATTAGGAAGAACCAATTGATTGTTGTAGTTTGGTGTTTGTGCCATGGAATTGACAAACCCAGTAGCATTTGGCTTCAAAAATTCTTGCTGTTGTTGGATGTTTCCGTTTGAGTAGAACCCTGTTTGTTGAGGCAGCAAAGGTTTTGGTTGGTTGTTGGAAAAAGAGGTTTGTGGCATGTTAAAACTTCCTGTAGTCTGTGGATTCAATCCTTGATTGAAACTTTGTTGAAAAGTGTTAAAGCTTGTTGTTGGCTGTTGAGCGTACCCAGTTCCTTGTGGTTGTGAAGTTTGCTGGTGAAATCCAGTGTTATTTGGTTGTAAACCTTGTTGTTGAAATCCAGTGTTATTTGGTTGTAAACCTTGTTGTTGGAATCCAGTGTTGTTTGGTTGTAAACCTTGTTGTTGGAATCCAGTGTTGTTTGGTTGTAAACCTTGTTGTTGGAATCCAGTGTTATTTGGCTGTAAACCTTGTTGTTGGAATCCAGTGTTGTTTGGCTGTAAACCTTGTTGTTGGAATCCAGTGTTATTTGGCTGTAAACCTTGTTGTTGGAATCCAGTGTTGCTTGTTTGTAGGGCATTTTGTTGGCTACCATTTGATACAAAGTCTCCAAATTCAGTAGTAGTGTTTGAATTTCTTAATTGAAATTGGTTTTGAGGAATTTGATTTTGTTGATTCCCAGTGTTATAAGGTTGTTGAAACCCATAACTGTTACCATTATTTTGAGAGTAGTTGTACATATTTATTTGAAGTGTATACTAATCTACTTTGATGTCTATAATTCCAAAGATTGAAAGAACTTAATGAATATAAACTATATTAACGAATCAAACAATTATATATAAATATATCAAGCTCAATTACTCGGAATTTATCGTTATATTTAGCTTTTAATTTTTATTGCTGTTTATTTACTATTATACAAAGTTCTGATTTCAAAAGTGAATAAAAAAGAGTAAACTTCAATACTATATATAAAATAGTTGTTGGTGTTTTTTGATCAGCGTTAATTCAAGTACGACGTTAACAACTATATATAAAGATAGGTTAAAATAGAAGGTAAAAAAAATTGTTGTGGTAATTTGTCACGGTTAAAATTTGCGGAGAATTGAAAGAAAGGTAATGACTGCTTTTTTAAGCACGTGCACTTGGTGCAGTTTCTCTAAAAGAGGAGGAAAACCCCAATCCTACTCAATAAAGTACTTAGCACTTCAAAACAAAATGGTAAAGTCAGAACCTTATATAGTAGATGTAGGCAAAAGCATAATAGTTTGCTGTTGACACACTAGATGTAGATGGCGGCAGGTACTTTACCCCAGATTAATTGTTCAAAAGATTAACACAGACCATTAAAAAAACACAATTTGTTCTAGTAGTCTCCATAATTGTTTATTGTTAGATGATGTATTGAATCGATGGATATAAAAATTAGGTATCTTGCTATCGACCGATAGCCTTAGCTAAGTTCAATATACTAATTACGTGATTTAGCTCAGTCAGTTTCTATGTCATTTCTCATTTAGTTTTTTTGCTTCACAGCGGTGTCTATTTTTTAACGAGTAGAAAAAAAAAAGCTTACGTTAACAAATAGGGTTATAACATAATATATTACTAATTATCACAAGTTAAGTATATAATACATTTGCTACAACTGTATATATAATAGGTCTAAAATCATTATTTTTTGATGACAAGAAATAAAATATACTAAGGCAAAAGTATCTTGATATTAGAATAGCTATTGTTTAAATTAACCAAGAACAAGACATACAAATAAGCATTTAACAAAGCAAGTCTAATGTCCGCTACAGAAAGGAAAAAACAAAAAACATATTTTTGGTCGCATGGAGGTCCTACCTTCATGTACAAAAGAGCAACTGATGTGCCAGGTGCAAGTACACCTTACAATTATGTAGAAGAATTTGGCCAGCGTGTCAAATCAGAGCTCAAACCTAAGTATATAGCTGTATTTTCTGCCCACTGGCAGCCACGTTACGAAGGGCCAAAATCAATGAAGAAGATTTATGTTGCATCACCCAAAAACCTCGATGAAATCAGTGAAAATGAGAAAATTCAAAATGAATTAATACATGATTTTTACAATTTCCCAAAGTATATGTATGAAGAGAAATTTGAAAGTTATGTTACAAAGGAGATCATTGACAAGATTTGTTCTTTTAGCGACGACAACGTTACCATCGAAAAAGCAGAAAGAGGTATTGATCACGGTGTATGGGTTCCTAGTAAAGTAGCCAAACTAGATGTTTACAACAACAAGGAAGATTTTATACCCATAGTGCAAGTGTCAATGTTACCCAATGTCCCTAATGGCAATGGCGAAGATGAAAGACTAAATGAAAATGCAAATATTGTTGACACCTTCAAAGCACACATTGAAAACGTGAGTCCTTTGGTTAGAAAGATTAACGAAGATGGCGGTTTAGTCATTTTATCCGGCATGTCCGTTCACAACTTAAGTATTTTAAAGAAAGTGTTTAGTGAAAAGAAACATCCAGAGTTTGTTAAAGACTTTAATAGATTGTTAAGAAATATTATTGAAGATGATAAGAAATTAGAAGATGATCATGTATCGCTAAGAACTAAATTTCTAAACATGGGGAAAGAAAATTCAGAAGATATCAAAAAGTTGTTTGAAGCTCATTCTCCTGAAATTGATCACTTTCTGCCATTTATTATAGGTGTTGGTGCTGTTAATGAAGGAGAGTACATTACAGAGCTATTCAATGCGGAAGAATTTTCGTTAGGCTGGGGTGTATATCAAATAGGTAATTGACTTTTGTACAGATTTTTCTTAAATATGTGGTGCTAATAAACTCTTTCAATTTAGTTTTGTCCCTATAACATATATAAAGTAATTTAAATAGATGATCAAATTTTACTCTAGCTGAAGTGCTAAGTTTTTTATTGCTCACTAGTGTTCATTGTGAGTTTAAATTTCTTGCCGATCCTTAGTCAGTAATATTTTCAGCAATAAAGAACGCATTTTCTTCGTTTAGAATGTTAAATCTGCAAAAAATAACCTATTGTTACCTCAAGGCTTGCGGAGAAAAAAAGATTATTGTGAAAAATGACGGCTTTAAAACGTATTTCATGAATCGCTCAAAAATAGAAGTCACTTGACGCATGTCATTCTTCTTTCTTTTTTTTTCTTGGAGTCCCGATATACCCCTTGTAAATATTGGAATTTAGGTAATAAGCTCTTCAGATGTGTGATTGCTTCCGAAGGTATTAAAGATATAGAATTATATATAATTCAATCAGTAACTCCCATTAAAGCTTACTAGAAAATATTGTATACTAAGCAAAATTAACTCCTGTATATGTCAGACAATAAATTCAACTTCTTAGTAGTTGGTTCAACTGGGTTATGTGGTAGTGCGTTTATCAAGTATCTAAACAAATATAAAACTCAAGAAAATATGAATTCGATCATCAACTCTGTGGTAAGAAACCCCTATGGCCCTGAATTCTTAGACGTCACCGAAGTTAAAGATGAGGAAAATATCACCACAATTGTTGAAGAAGATTCCTCCAAATGGGCAACTGAAACATTCAGTACTATAAACACAGGAGATGCATCTAGTAAAAGAATATATTTGAGTGGTCTAGGTACAACAAAGGCGACCGCTGGTGGAATTGAAAATCAAAGAAAAGTTGATGTGGAACTAAACTACCAATTAGCAAAAAAAGCCAAAGAATTGGGATACACCACATGTGTACTAGTATCTTCTGCAGGTGCCAATTCTGCATCTCTGTTTCCGTACTTTAAGATGAAAGGTGAACTGGAAGACAAGCTTCAAACCTTAGGATTTGAAAATTTAGTTGTTTTGAGACCCGGGGCTTTATTAGGGCCTAGACTGAAAGATCATAACGGTTTGGGAAGTAATATAGTGCCTTTCTTTTTTGAATTAGTTTATGGAACATGGTTTAGCAAGTTTTTGGGCCATCCAGTATACGGTGACTCTGTTGGAAAAGCCGGGGTTCAAGTTGCTATCAATCTTGAATCTAAAAACGAGAAGAAAGGTGTCACTATAATTTCATCGAAAGAGATAATTGAATTGACGACAGCAAAATAAACCCTAAGTAAATTTTTGACTCACGTATTGTGATTTATCAATGAGTACTTTGTTCTAAGTCAGTAAAACAAAACCAGGACCCTCATTATTTAATCTCAATAGCTATTATACAATCTAAGGGGGGAACGTGAAGCAATTAAAGACTTTTTCCAGTACAGTCATTATATATGATAAACAACTTATGTCCATTTAGAAATTGGGAACAAGGTATTTTTTAAAGGATGTTTTTAGTTTTTATTGAGTTGAGTATAATTGAAATCCCCTGCAAAAAAAAAAAAATCACAGCCTGTTTTTCCAAGCTGTTTTTTATTCCTACACAATTTAAACGTGTCAATTTTTTCTTCAAATTAACAAAAAAAAAACAAATAAGTTTATTTTGTTTTGTTTGGTATATTATAACTGAAACAATAAAAAGTATTCTCTGTTTTGAAACCAAACAAACAACTATAACAAGAAGACTTCTATAAAATGAGTGATAGACTATTTAGACTAGATTCCGGTTTCCAACAGTACGATTGGGGTAAATTAGGCTCCAACTCAGCAGTTGCACAATTTGCTGCCCATTCCAACAAAGATGTTTCCATCAAAGCAAATGAGCCTTATGCTGAACTATGGATGGGTACTCATCACAAGGTACCTTCTTATAACAAAGAGACAAGAGAATCTTTGTCTGATATCATTAAGTCTAATCCAAACACTTTTTTGAATGAAGAGATCATCAAAAAGTTTGAAAGCACAAACACTTTGCCATTTTTGTTCAAGGTTTTGTCCATTGAAAAGGTTCTTTCCATTCAAGCTCATCCAGATAAATCATTGGCCAAAATTTTACATGCCAACGATCCTAAAAACTATCCAGATGACAACCATAAGCCAGAAATGGCTGTTGCCGTTACTGACTTTGAAGGTTTCTGTGGCTTCAAACCTTTGAACGAAATTGCTGATGAACTTGAAAAGATTCCCGAGTTTAGAGATATCGTTGGTGAAGAAGTATCCAACGAATATATCAAGAACATCAAAGTTGGCTCTGTTGCACCAGGTTCTAAAGAAGATATGTCTAATAGAGCTTTACTACAAAAAGTCTTTACCAAGGTTATGACTGCCAGTGATGAGTTCATTGCTCAAAAGGCTGATTTGTTAGTTAAAAGAGCTAAAGAATCTCCAGAATCTTTTAACAAGTCTGATTTACCAGCCTTAATTCAATTTTTAAATAAACAATTTCCTAGGGATGTTGGTTTGTTCTGTGGATGCTTGATGCTGAATCACTGTAAATTAAAAGCCGGTGAAGCTATTTTCTTACAAGCAAAGGATCCACATGCTTATATCTCAGGTGATATTATTGAATGTATGGCAGCTTCAGACAACGTTGTTAGAGCAGGTTTCACTCCAAAATTCAAAGACGTCAAGAATCTGTGTGAAATGTTGACATATCAATATGGTTCCGTTGAATCACAAAAGATGCCACCAGTTGACTTCAAAAAGTCTTCCGGTGAAGGAAAATGTATAGAATACAATCCACCTATCGATGAATTTTCTGTTGTTGAAACGACATTCAGGGGTTGTTCTTCCGGCAGCGTTAGAAAACATGATGGATTAAAAGGACCTTCAATTGTTATATCTACTAAGGGTAACGGTTATTTGAAATACGGTGATGTTAAGTTAAAGGCTGAACCAGGTTTTGTTTTCTTTATTGCTCCTGAGACTCCTGTTGAATTTATCTCTGAAGATGAAGACTTCACCTCCTACAGAGCTTATGTTGAAAGTAACTTCTAAGTACACTGTGTTATCAAAGTTCCAATATGTATAATATATATATTTATTTAACTTCATTTTTTATTTGTAGTAAAAACAAAAAGCTGACAATGACTTTTGTGAATATTTAAAATACCATAAAAGCTCATTGAAGATCAACCAAAGTTTCCTATGTTTAATGAGTTAATAACGGCATTACGTTAGATTTATACGTCTTCCATATATACAGTCTAAGCTTTGTTAGTGTTATGGTATGATTTCCATTTTAAAACCTTGTTTCGAAGAGTAGCTTCGGTTTGTTGGTAAACGTTCAACTTCTTGTCTCTTACCATTCCTTTATAATTATCACCATATTTTGAAACTAATTTACCTATCCATTCATCTTCTCTAGCACTTAAATGTCTTTCTTTTATTATGACAGGTTTGTTAGCCTCTTCTTCTAATAGCTTAATCACTTCTGTCTTTGGTTGCATGTTATTCTTTTGCTTTAATTGCTCTATACTCATATCAATATCAAATGGCTTCATTGTACCGTAGACAACCTTTATGATATTACCAGATTCATCCTTGACTATTCTAGCTTCTCCTTCTAATATTCTCTCAGCTATATACTCACCATTTTCGTCTAGTTCTTCTGGATCAATAAATACATCACTATGTTCTTCATCTGAGGAGTTGACTTCTTCCTCTTCATCAGATGAAGAATCTAGATCAGCTATAGTGTTAACCTTAACAGTTCCTACTTTCTTTTTTTTGTTATCATAGTTGATCTGTTGACCACCAGCAGGTTTCTGTAGCTTAGCTGATAACCCCAATTTAGCATAGTTTTGAGCCAAAGTGGCTTTATAGTCCCAATTTTCAGCTATTATTGAATTGGAATGAATATTGATTTTTCTTTGTGCATCTTTGTTTCTTCTGGTGGCTTTCTTAGTAGTTGAATGTTGTTTTCTTCTTTGTCTAACAGAACCCATTTTTATTTATTGTAAGTCAAACTGAATATTGGTCTGTTATTAATTGTTATCTGTTTTAGTCTATTAAGAAATACCTGTAAGGATCATTAGCTTGATAATACTTTGATTAATTATAAAATTTCAACTAAAAACTGAATAAGAAATACGTTTTGAAAAAGGAAATAAATGTTCAATGGTTTCCTAAAAGAGTAAATAGCTTATTTTTTTTTTTCTTACGAAAAGAATGAGACAGATAAAAAAAAAGAAAAAAAATAATAAAGGTGTTTATTTGAGCAACGAAAATCAAAAATAAAAGAAAGCACATTTAACCTGACGAGGACATATTCGAAAAACTGCAAAGGCACTGGAAGATGAAAGTGAATCACGATAATGTTAACGCTAGATCCATCTTTATAAAAAATCTTAGTCATAATGTAGACGAAACGGTTTTGGAAAGATTCTTCAAGGATGTATTGCATAGCACTAAGTCAGATATACAAAGAATCACTATAGTTCAAAAGACAAAAAAGAAACAACGTTTGTACGGATATATAGAATTTACTAGTGTAGCCGCAAAGATAGAAGCTTTAAAGCTCAATAATAGTATTATTGATGGGTTCAAGGTTCAAATATACGAAAAACGAGCAAATCTTCCTGGTGCAATGGTAAATTGTTCTGAGGACGAAGATGTTATACTTATTAGTACCTTTTAGGATTAAAAATGTGGTTGTGATTGGTGCGGAGACCAGTCCTTCAATTTCTTAGAAGATTGAGTCTATTAAGACAGTAGCAGTAGTGATTATTGTCAAGAAAAGTGATGAGCTCTATGTAGATAGAAGAAATAAGAACTGTTAATTAGAATTGTATAATTTCTTTTTTTACTGATAACATGCCTATTTTCATTTTCTTTTTATCCTCTACGCTCAGCTACCAAATGTATAATCAAAAGAAATACCAAGATAGATTAAGACATTTTGTAAAATAATGTCAATGACTGTGGGTATACAAAGTAAAAAAAACTCATTTGTCGATGTCTGTAAACTTAAATCTTGTTGTCAAGTTAATAATTTTTTCTTCATTCAATTGCAGTGTATGCATTGAAAGCTTTTTTTCAACGATATATAAACATATTTTTTCATGCAAAAATTTATTGTGCGTTTAAAAAAATATTTTAGCAAATCTTACTAAGAATTAAGTTTACATATAAACTGTTTTGGTTAAACTTCTTAATTAAAAGAACATTATGCCAATAAAATTACAGCAACAAAATTGTAAACAATATATGCGTTTGTTAAAGAATTAAAAAAAAAACTATTTTATTCTTTATATTATTTTAAAATTAAAGCAACATTTTAAAAGCAAGTAAAAACAAGATTTTATAATATAATATTATACTTGATTTGCTAAATTAAAATTATTGTTTTGAAAAACAATATTTCTCTTGAGATAAAAATATTTAAACGCTAAATCGGAAATAATTGTTAGCATATTTTTTTATTTTTGACGCTTCCATTTTTTTTTAAAGCCTTAAAATGCTATATAAAATTTGCCATAGGGCCTGATCAGTCTTTAGTATACTGTATAATATGGGCGACTGTTCATCCCAAAAATGCCACATAACCGTCTATTTTTAAAAGAATTTCTCCTTTTTTCATCATTTAGCTAATCTTTGGTAGTTTTGGTTGAATTCATCGTAACCAAATTAAAAAAAAGACGTTAAATGTCATATGTAGTCAACTCATTTGATATCAAATGAGTTGAGTCTTTGCCTATCGAACGCAATAAACCTTTTAGTTGCCCTAATTCTATGTTTATTATATTCAAGAGGAACATGTATCCATAGACTATCAAATAATTACTTTAAGCCGTCAACCTTTAAGAAAAATACTATTGAATAATTAGTATCAATACTTAAATTCAAACATCTAACCTTACAAAAGCTTTCAAATACTAACAGAATATCTACTACGGACCAACTTCCCAATTGTTCATCCTTGATAGAGATATTTGAGTGACTAGATAAATTCTGATCATTTTGTGTTCATAATTTTTTAGGCGCTAAAACCTCTGAGTAGCATTTTTTTCAAGTTTTGCTAATATTGAAAAAAAAATAATTAATCATGTATAACCATTTGTTAGCATATGGCATATATCAAAAAAATCATTGTTGGGTGCATATACATTTTGCACATGTATTTATCAACGATTGCATCTAGGAATCGTACAGATAAATAAAAAAAAGATTGCTAATTAAAATGACATTCAACAACTTTTTACG